>CM018691.1:119321247-119333747 GCA_009363875.1 Mikania micrantha | reverse complement strand
GTAATGGCGTGCTTCGTGTAACATCAGTGCCGGAAACGTCACCGGAACAGTGATCTGAACAGTAACTTGCACAGTAACTCAGGTACACCCTACGTGAAACTATGTATATGCTATTGACACTTGATGCTTAACACTAAACTATTATGCTATCGTTTCTGAAATCTGATTTAAATCTTACGATTTAACTATCAGAAACACATCAGACAAAGCTGAACTTACACATGAATGCTTGTTGTTATGCTATTTTGTATAAATGTATGCGAGGTTGAACAGAACAAAGCAATACCGGACGTCGTTACAGGAATGCTAAATGGACGGATTATTCGTATAGGTGACGATCTGTACGAATACATCTGAAAGTTTAACGTTCCGAATGATGTCCAATAATTAGAAAACCACATTGAAAAGTGTAGTCATCTTCGTATTCGTACGAGTGACGATTCGAACGAATACGCGCGTCGACTGTACGATTCGATTTAAACCGTAACTCAAACGTTTTCTGAAAATTTAAAAATAAACGAAAGTTAATTAGTTAATTTACTAGGAATAACCATCTAAATTAATTTATTAAATGTTTTCTTTAAAACGAGACGTCCGTCGCGAAAACGAAAGAGGAAACGACGTTTTACGCAAAACCGAGCAAAACCGAACGAACCTGAACGAACCCGGTTAAGTTGAAGCCATTTATGAGGGCATTTAATACCATCATCTTCCCCAACCACCAAACTTAATCACCACCACTGTCACTTTCTCTCTCTTGTTTCTCTCTCTAAAAACCCACACCCGATCTCTCTCGTTTCTTGTAACATCAGTGCCGGACGCGTGCCGGAACAGTGATCGCAACAGTAACTCGTACAGTAACTCAGGTACACATTACATGAAACTATGTTTATGCTATTAATACATTATGCTTAACACGAGACTATTATATGATTGTCTGAAAATCTGATTAAAACCTTAGGGTTTAACAGTCAGAAACATACCAGACAACATAGTGTTGAAACACAGATACTTGATTTGATGCTATTTTGTATAAACGTATGCGAGGTTAAACAAAACAAAACCATAACGCTTGTTGTTACAGAATGCTAAACCGACGAGTTATTCGTATAGGTGACGATCTGTACAAATGATTCTGAGAGTTAACGTTCTGAAATAATGACTGAAAAGTAGAGAACAAGAATCAGAAAGCCAAACCATCGTCGTGTTCGTTCGAATGACGATTCGAACGAATACGCGCGATGGCGACGCGTTCTGACGAAACGAAAACAAACACGAAAACGTTACGAACGATAATAAATTTAAGGAAATAAAATATTTCCTGTTTTACAATTTTGAAACTCATCATAAATAAAATTAAACAAAACTATTTTACTAATTCGCGAACAAATTAACGAAACGCGTAACAATAATAGGATTCGATAAATTATTTAATAAAACGATATTTAAAATATTTACTAGAAATAAATTCCATCCAATAAGTTAAAAATAAACTCTTCTATTTAAATCACGAGATACGCGCGTAACGTGCCGGGAACGCGACGAAAATACGAACCGAGCAACCGAAACGAACCCGAACACCTACGGAGTATATATACCCTAAATGAGTTCATTTTCTCATTTATTACATCTCCTCTCTCTCTCTACACCATCAAAACCGTCACCTCTCTCTCTCTCACTAGATTCAATCCTTCAAACCAACATAACTCCCTCAAATCTTGATGAAATTCGATGATTTCTGAGCCTAAACGACGATCTTGAAGCCCTTTACCTAGAAGTACAACTGATCTAGTGTTTTGACCAGCCATTGTCGAGGTAATGATCCATAAAGTTTCTGGAAAATAGGGTTTCTCAACCCTTTGATCGACCTAGACTCATAACTGTTATATGATCCTTATACACACACACTACATCGACCCATGGCTGGTATTAACACCCCGACACCATAGCAACACACAGGTCGAGGATCAGGGATGTATGTGAATGACAAATACGCAGGGTTCGTGGGGTGGAGGCTGGCCGAACCTGCGGCTGCTGCTTGTTTGAGCAACGAACCTGTTCCCGAAACCCTAAGAACTGGCGAACCTCCTGGCCATCACCGAACCCTTCATCCCAACCGAACCCTGATGCTATTCACGAACCCTTCCAACCACGAACCATCGCCCAAGCTGCGAACCTACCTACAAGTATGACCAGCGAACCCTAGTATCATCAGCCGAACCCTGTGGTCTTCATGCCTAGCCGAACCTCAGGTGGCGAGCCCTTCTCTTAGTGCCACGAACCCTTGTTTGTCTAACAATAGCCGAACCATAGCAGACATGTTCGCTGGCCGGTGGCACGTCTGATATAGATTTTGTTGAGCCAATTATTCAGTTGAGATGCATATGTTAAGCCGTGAGGATACCTTAGCCCACGAAACCCTTTGGCCCAACATTCTCAAATTTCGGCCCATTGTGAATGTATTTGGCCCATAAATTTAAAAGCCGGCCCATATCAATTAAACTTGGCCCAAACCCTCTCGGTCTAAACTAAAATCCAATAGGCCCAATTACCCCTTGGCCCAACGACATTTGACCCACAACACATACAAGACTCATATGACTTAGTTTGGCCCATTAACACTTGAGGCCCAAACATAGCCTTAACCAGTCCAATAACGCCATATAGTTGGTCATTATGGTAACCTTTTTATTCGGCCCACTTGGTTGGGAATTCACCTAACACTTTGAAACGATGAACAAGAACTACGTGAGACTCTTTTATAAAGCTAAACAAACACTTAAGTATACTCACAAGGATCCATGGAATACAAACAATAAGCATAACATTTTAAAGGTATTGAATTTTCAAAGAAAAAAGGAGGGCTGAATAAAAACCGTGACTTACTAGTGTTAGCTAACTTTAGGGCTAACACTAACCTCTACATGCACGCTAAATTCTTACAAACTTATACTTATAAACTACAACACTATGAAATCAATACAGGAGCGTGAACATCACAACAAGTACCAACAAAGAGCGCGCATATTCTTATTCTACTTAGTCAATCACTACGGACACAAGGTGAGTTCATTTGTCCCTTTTCAAACTTATTTGTTTTACTTCGGGACTGAGAAGCATGTTAAACATTTTAATAAACTATTGAAATGTTATTTAATGTTTTTAAACTTAAACATGATGCTTATAATGTGGCTCATGCTTGGAAACTAGTATACTTTGAGAAACTATAAACTTGATGCTTATACTTCAAACTTGAAGCTTGAAACTATATGTTGGATACTTATGCGAGAAACTAAATGCTCAAACGTGAGACTTGATGCTTATGCTAGAAACTATATACCTAAACTTGATACTTGATGATTATGCTATGGAATTCATGATGAAACTATACGTGGATGCTTGAAACTATATGCTTGAAACTATTATTTGCGCGTGAAACACTATGCATGTATCTAATCATAGGCTACGTAATTGCTAAACTTCTGCTCGTGCAGAGCTTGTACCTATGTATTGAGATACATGTAAACTAAACCATGATGAGGCTAAGCTATTACCTATATAAGAGACATGTAATTGCTAAACTTCTGCTAGAGCAGAGCTTTTGTCTGCTTATATGAGGTATGTAATTGCTGGATTAAAACTAAACCATGACGAGGCTAAGCTATTATCTATATAAGAGACATGTAATTGCTAAACTTCTGCTAGTGCAGAGCTTTTGTCTGCTTATATGAGATATGTAATTGCTGGATTGTTTGTGTATGCATGGCTTGTGTCTATGTATGAGATACGTAATTGCTAAACTTCTGCTAGTGCAGAGCTTGTATCTTGTATAGGAGACACGTAATTGCTAGACTAAGCTTAACTAATTCATGAGATACGTAATGGCAAAACTTCTGCTAGAGCAGAGCTTGTATCTAGCCGTGAGCTACGTAATTGCTAAACTTCTGCTATAGCAGAGCTTGTACTCACGCATGAGATTAGGGACAGCTAAAATATGTGCGTGTGAAACTATGATGCTTGTTAAACTTACTTTGAAGCTAATACTTGTGAATACAATAGACTTGTAAACTTTGAAACAGAAAACTAAAGCTATGAGGAGAATGGGTTGATTGGTAGGTAAAATGCTTAATTTTTATTAACAATAGTGTCATATGCGGATTAGTATGTGGTGGGACGGCGTCTGGGCGGGTCGTAGGCTCGACCCAGGGGTATGCCCTATATATAAGCATACCGATCCGGATATTACATGTGGAGTTAATAAGGTTAAGGTTTTACCGAAAGAGGTTTGTTAAAGCTATTTTAAACTTAAAAACTATATGAACTCACCAACCATTGTGTTGACTTTGTTTTCTTACGTGCTTTCTCAGGTGATGAACATGTTTAAGCTAAGGCTTTTGGATTGCATGCTAGGCGGCCTAGATAGAGGACCTAGTTGATTTTGGAAGCACATATTTTGATAATCATACGAATCACTTTTGGTTATCTTGTACGGATTACAAGATAGAAAACATTGATTATTTTGTTAGGTTTACTTAGTTAAATTGCAGAACATTGATATTGTAATTTAACTTTGTAATCCTATTTGAATGCTTGATCGTGCTTTAGTTATTCTTAACATTGATGCAATGTAAACAATCTGATCATCATGATTATCACTCACGATATCGCGCCCCGAGAACATTCCGCCCGACGGGGACTTCGATCCAACCACGCCAGCTCGGGGTGTGACAGATCTCATCCGAATCGCGTGTTCTTGGTGTCTAAACGACCACCCCATCACGTAGATCGTAGAAATACAAAGGATCTGAGCTTTTATCTTGCCAAACCGAGGTAAAATCAAGGTTTCTCTTGAGATTTTAGGGTTTTTAGAACCCTCGTGTTCGAACCTTGGTTTAGCCGGTTCTAGGCACCACAACTTAGGGCAGACCACACCACAACACCATATTATGATGTAGGAACAAGTGTTGGCCAAACCATAGTTATTTAGATCGAAGTCCAGGTCGACTTAGGCTGCTACTCGAACCGCCGAATGAAGACCCCATCAGGTCGGCCGAATGGCTCTGGCCGAATGAGCCATGCTCCACCCTCCATTCGATCGGGCCTCATACGGAATCAGCTGCCCCATACGGTCTCACTGGTTCGGCCACACCCTCATTCGCCTCACTCCCCTCATTCGGTCATGCTGATTCATTCGATCAACCTGGTTCGGCCAAGGGTCATTCGCAGCCCTTTCTCCCATTCGGCCTAGACTCATACGGCCAAGCTTATTCACCCGAACCAAAGCCCATTCCACCATCAACCATTCGGGCAACCTAAACCGAGACCAAGGGGATTTTGAGTCATGGAGGGTTACTATGCAAATAGACACATAAGAGAAGCTTAAACAAATACACACACTATTTTTGTTAAAACAAAAGGTGATGAGATTAAAAGCTTTTCATGCTAAGGATAGATGCATCAATATTTTTGCCAAGCTAAAACTAATGCAACAACCTTAAGGGTTGTGATGAATTCAAACACAAAGCGTAGAATATAACGGAAAAAGGCATTTATCTAAGTGTAGTGTTAGTTGATAACACCCAACCCTTAGTTAATTGTCCTATTGCTCACAATTAACTTAGATGGTTCTATGGGACTACCAAGTTAAGTTGTATACACAGGCGATCTAAGAAACAAAGAAAGCTAAAGCTAAAGTTTAGGCTTAGAGTTAATCAAGTCGGATTAACTTAAGCCTAACAAACAAATCGATGATTTCCTTAAAATATTTGATGGGTTATTAAATGAAATTTGATAATAAACTCTCTTTGATAAATTAAATGATTTCTAATTCAAAATTTAATTAAAATAAATTACTTTGCAAATACTTAATCAAAACCTTATGGGATCACGGTTTCATTTATGGGTAATGTGTTAGACTAACTAGAAAGATCCTTAGAAGAACACTTAGAAGCATAGGACACATAGTTGTACACCGAAACCCAAAACCCTAGTTCGCATCTAGTACGAAGACTTATAGTATTCAATCTCTTAAAATAACTCAGGTGCTGAAGATACTTAAGCTACAATCAACGAGCGACCATTTTCTGTGGTAATACATACTTAGCAACACAGGTGAGTTCATTGTCCCTTTTCAAACTATTTTGAGTTTTACTTCGGGAGTGAGAAGCATGTTACACCTTTTAAATAAATGCTTATGCGTGTTACACTTATTTTAAAAAGCTAAAAGCTAAGGCTTTAAATTAAATGCTAATGATTCTATGCTAATGCTAAAGCTAAATGCTAATACTTTATGCTAATGCTACCAGATAATACTAATGCTAACATTAAATGCTAATGATTCTATGCTAATGCTAAAGCTAAATGCTAATACTTTATGCTAATGCTACCGGATAATGCTAATGCTAACGCAAAATGCTAATGATTCTATGCTAATGCTACATACATACATACTAAATGCTTGAAATGCTCAGAATGCTTTAAACTTTGTATGCTTTATATGCTTGCCATGCTAAAACAACGGTTTGGCCGTCTCAGTGCTTGCCTTACCGATTGTGAAGCTAGTACTTGTGCACAAGTTATGTAAATGCTATGCTATATGAATGCTATAAACTTGTATGCTAAAGCTATCGGCTATGGTAGAACATACTGTTTTGGCCTCTCAGTGCTTGCCATAGGGTGTTCTCCATAGTCGGGACTTGAAGGAACAGACCATCGGTCTCTCAGTGCTTGCCATAGGGTGACCTTCATAGTCCGGACTGGAGGAATAGACTGTTGGTCTCTCAGTGCTTGCCATGCAGTGTTTCCTCATTGTTCACTCATGTTTGTGATACGTGACTAGGATGATTCTGGTTTTTCTTTAGTTGACTTTGTGTCATCTTAGAAATCCTTTATCAAAACACCGATGTTACTAATCAAACTTAAATTCGATATGGATTGATACTGGATTCTTTAGGGTGTCCAGTTGTTCATAAAGGTAACTCTCAAAACTAGACTTGCAGATGCTATTGTATGCGTGTTGAAACTTACAAACAAAATGCTAAAGCTACGATGGGAATGGGATTGGATGGTAGGTAAAATGCTTAATTATCATTAACAACAATGTCATATGTGGTTTAGTATGTGGTGGGATGGCGTCTGGGCGGGTTGTAGGCTCGACCCTTTCGTATGCCCTATATATAAGCATACCGAGTCGGATATTAGAGGTGATGTTAATGAGGTTAAGGTTTTACCGAAAAGGTTTGCAAAAGCTATTTTTCAAATACTAAAACTATATGAACTCACCAACCATCGTGTTGAATTTGTTTTCTTACATGCTTTCTCAGGTGATGGACATGTTTAATCTAAGGCTAAGGAATGCATGCTAGGATGCCCAGTTAGAGGACCTAGTATCTTTTGCAAAGCACACATTTTGTTATGGAAGCAAATCACTTTTGACATCTTGTACAGTTACAAGATAGAAAACATTTGATTCTTTTGATAGGTTTACTTAGTTAAATTAGCAAACATTAACCGTTGTAATTTAACTTTGTAAACCTAGTTTAATGCCATTTGTGCTTTAGTTATTCTTAACATTGATGCTATGTAAACAATCTGATCAACATGATTATCACTCACGATATCGCGTCCCGAGAACTTTCCGCCCGACGGGGAAGTCGATCCGTCCCGCCGTCTCAGGGTGTGACAGATTGGTATCAGAGCTCAAGGTTATAGAGAATAATATGTCATTTACTTAAACGGTTTGGCCTAGACTATAACTTAGGGACCTCATGTAGAGAACATAGGATTTATGTTTGCATTGTGTCTTCTGCATTCAATCACTGCACTAACCAAATTCCTTTTTGGTTATGATCAGAATGCCGCCTAGAAGACAACCGACTCCACAAGCCTCTGCACCTCACTCATCGACACGTACGCCACCAGATTCACCACCGCCACCTCCTCCTCCACTAAATCCTCCTCCACTTAACCCACCCCCAGGTTCGAGCACGACTCAGATACTAGACCCTGTTACTATTGCATTGGCAACACTTCTGAGCAGTCAACTAACGAATCAACTGAAGGATGTCATCCCAGAGATGATCAACAGAATCCAAGGCCACGGCAACAACTCTGGCCACACAACTGGAGAAGCTAGTGGAAACACTGGCACTACCTCTGATTGCTCCTACAAGTCATTTGTAGGATGCAAGCCTCCGAGCTTTTATGATGTAGAAGGAGCTGTTGGACTGATCCAATGGCTGGAGAAGATGGAGACCACCTTGGACATAAGCAGTTGTCCGGAACATCATAAGGTTCTCTATGCAGCTGGGTCTTTCAGCGAAAGGGCCTTAACATGGTGGAACTCCCAGATTCGAGCAAGAGGCAGGGATGAAGCACTGGCAATGCCTTGGGTAGATTTCAAACTCCTCCTAAGAAAAGAATTATGTCCGAAGCATGAGCTACAAAAGCTGGAAGTTAAGCTCTCAAACCATGTGATGAAGGGGGCTGATCATATGACTTTCACCACACGCTATCATGAACTGGTAGCTTTGGTGCCAGAGATGGTGCCAACACTGGAAAAGTTGATAGATAGATATGTAGTAGGATTACCCTCCTGCATACAAAGCATCGTGCTGGCTGCAAACCCTGCTACTCTAGAGTCAGCCATCTCCCTATCAGCTAAACTCACTGACGTGATGGTGAAGTCAGGAGTTTTGAAGAAAGACACGGGCAAAGCTAACGAAGAACTGTCAAAGAAGTCCGAATATCACCAAAAGAAGAAGCAGAAGGTTGTCAAAAACTATGTGATGGCCACCCCACTACAACAAGTTACTGCCGCACCTGTTCAGGTTGCACCCAAGAACTATGTTGGAATGCATCCTCAGTGTGCACAATACAAATTTCATCATCCTGCTACGGCGCAATGCCGAAAATGCAACAATTGTGGCCGACTAGGTCACCGGGCTCAACAGTGCTGTGCTCCAGCAACTCAAGCTGCAAAAAATGCTGCTATAGCACTTCCTCCACCACCAAGACCGAGCAATCACAACAACAACAGTGGATGCTATAACTGTGGATAAATGGGTCATTTCTCCAGAGACTGCCCAAAGCAAGTACAACAGGGAGCCCAAGCACAACGTGGAAGGGCTTTTGTTATCGGAGCCAATGCAGCACGCCAAGACCCCAACGTGGTCACTGGTACACTTCTTATACATGACTCTTATGCATCTAATTTGTTTGACACTGGTGCATATCAGAGTTTTATTTCATTTGACTTTGCACGCCAACTTAACCTGACTGAGGAATCCTTAGACTCCCCTTATATTATCGAAGTAGTGAATGGGAAACAAATCACAGTTAGAACTATACTTAGGAACTGCCCACTTACACTTATTGATCATACATTTACCATCGACTTGATACCGATGGAATCGTTGGGATGGACTGGCTATCTCTCAATAGAGTGGAAGTCGTCTGTTCTGAAAAGCTACTTCGGATTCCATTGACGAATAATCGTGTATTGGAAGTTCGTGGGGACCAAGCGAAGAGAAGTGTCAAAATCATATCTTGCATCAAAGCGCGTAAGTGTCTACAGAAGAAGTGTGTAGCTTTCTTGGCTCACGTGGTGGAGAAACAGAAAGACAAGAAAACGATTCAAGATGTGCCGATAGTAAAGGAATACCCCCGAAGTGTTTCCTGACGATCTACCAGGTTTGCCACCTGTGCGACCGGTAGAGTTTCGTATTGACCTGATTCCTGGAGCAACTCCTGTCGCTAAGTCTCCTTACAGGTTATCACCTTCAGAGATGCAGGAATTGTCGAATCAACTACAGGAGCTACTCGACAAAGGTTTCATCCGACCGAGCTACTCAACTTGGGGAGCTCTGGTATTGTTCGTGAAGAAGAAGGATGGATCTTTTCATATGTGCATAGACTACCGAGAACTGAACAAGCTAACCAATAAGAATCGGTATCCATTACCGAGGATTGATGATTTGTTTGACAAACTACAAGGAGCTCAGTACTTTTCAAAGATTGACTTACGGTCCGGATACCACCAGCTTAGAGTTCAAGACGTAGACATACCGAAGACGGCGTTTCGTACCAGATATGGGCATTACGAGTTTATGGTGATGCCTTTTGGATTGATGAATGCACCCACGATTTTCATGGATCTCATGAACCGAGTGTGCAAGCCGTACCTGGATCAGTTTGTTATTGTATTCATTGATGACATACTGATCTATTCCAAAAGCAAAGCAGAGCACGAGCAACATCTCAGAATGATCTTGGAACTATTAAAGGAAGAGAAACTTTATGCAAGCACAACAAGAGGCAGTTGAACGAGGAAACTTGAAGAAAGAACTGGATTGTGGAGAAGAAAAGCAATTTGAAAAAAAGCCTAATGGAGTCATCTACTACAAGGATCGTGTATGGATTCCTGCAGTGGATGAATTGAGAAAGCTAATCTTTGATGAAGCACACAAGACCAAGTACTATGTGCATCCTGGTGCTGATAAAATGTACCAAGACTTACAGGCGTTTTATTCGTGGACGGGTATGAAGAAAGACATAGCCGAGTACGTTGGTCGATGTCTTACGTGTGCCAAAGTGAAGGCAGAACACAGAAACCGTCAGGTTTACTGGAACAGTCTGAGATTCCACTTTGGAAGTGGGAACAATAGCTATGGACTTTATTACCAAGCTACCCCGTACTTCCAGTGGTCATGAAACTATTTGGGTCATCGTTGATCGATTGACCAAATCTGCTCATTTCTTACCGATGCGTGAGACTTACATGATGGATAAACTAGCAAGACTCTACATCAACGAGATAGTGGTACGCCACGGTGTGCCATTATCAATCATCTCAGATCGTGATAGCAGATTCACATTAAGGTTCTGGCAATCATTGCAGAAATCTCTAGGGACACACTTGAATCTGAGTACAGCTTACCATCCACAAACGGACGAACAGAGCGAACGTACTATATAGACCCTAGAGGACATGTTGAGAACCTATGTTTTAGACTTCGGTGGAGATTGGGATTCTCATTTACCATTGATTGAATTCTCCTACAACAACAGTTATCATAGTAGCATCGGATGTGCACCGTTCGAGGCTCTTTATGGTCGAAAATGTTGATCACCGATCTGTTGGTCAGAAGTGGGAGATAATCGAATAACCGGGCCAAAACTCATCCAAGAAACTACTGACAAAATTGCTAAGATTCAACGGAGGCTACAAGCAACTCGAAGCAGACAAAAGAGCTACGCCGATAAATGACGCAAGCCGTTGGAATTTCAAGTGGGAGACCGCGTCATGTTGAAGGTATCCCCTTGGAAAGGCGTAGTTCGTTTTGGAAAGAAAGGCAAACTAGCACCACGATACGTGGGACCGTTCGAGATCATCGAACGTATTGGTCCTGTGGCGTACAGACTAAGATTACCAGATGAACTTAGTGGTGTACATGACGTGTTTCACGTCTCAAACCTGAAGAAGCGCCTTGCAGACGAATCACTTGTTATACCAGTTGAAGAAATTCAATTGGATGAACATCTAAATTTTATCGAAGAACCTTTGGAGATTATGGATCGCAAGGTTAAACAACTGAGGCGAAGCCGTATTCCGATCGTCAAGGTTCATTGAAACTCAAAGCGCGGACCTGAGTTTACTTGGGAACACGAAGATCACATGAAGTCTAAGTATCCCCAACTGTTTACAGAGGAAGCCGTACCGGATAATGATTCTTAAATTTCGGGACGAAATTTCTCTAACAAGGGGAGACTGTAACATCAGTGCCGGAAACGTCACCGGAACAGTGATCTGAACAGTAACTTGCACAGTAACTCAGGTACACCCTACGTGAAACTATGTATATGCTATTGACACTTGATGCTTGACACTAAACTATTATGCTATCGTTTCTGAAATCTGATTTAAATCTCACGATTTAACTATCAGAAACACATCAGAGAAAGCTGAACTTACACATGAATGCTTGTTGTTATGCTATTTTGTATAAACGTATGCGAGGTTGAACAGAACAAAGCAATACCGGACGTCGTTACAGGAATGCTAAATGGACGGATTATTCGTATAGGTGACGATCTGTACAAATACATATGAAAGTTTAACGTTCCGAATGATGTCCAATAATTAGAAAACCACATTGAAAAGTGTAGTCATCGTCGTATTCATACGAGTGACGATTCGAACGAATACGCGCGTCGACTATACGATTCGATTTAAACCGTAACTTAAATGTTTTCTGAAAATTTAAAAATAAACGAAAGATAATTAGTTAATTTACTAGGAATAACCATCTAAATTAATTTATTAAATGTTTTCTTTAAAACGAGACGTCCGTCGCGAAAACGAACGAGGAAACGATGTTTTACGCAAAACCGAGCAAAACCGAACGTACCTGAACGAACCCGGTTAAGTTGAAGCCATTTATGAGGGCATTTAATACCCTCATCTTCCCCAACCACCAAACTTTATCACCACCACCGTCACT
>CM018691.1:119291247-119316247 GCA_009363875.1 Mikania micrantha | reverse complement strand
AATAGTGGCCATGGGCCAACTATTGGGCCATTCATGAATTAATCTAAGTGTTGGGCTTGTTAAATGATAGGTTGGGCCGAGTATTATGTGTTGGGCCGGTTGAGTCCACGATGGACTAAGCAAATTTTCTATGGGTCGAATACACTAGACTTTGGGCCGATTATTTTGTTGTGAGCCCAATGGGACAAAATGGTCAAGTTATTGGGCCGCATACTAGGAGTGGGCTAAGCAACTGATTTGGGCCGGTTACTTGAGCTGAGGGACTTTCCTGATTTCGTTTAAGTGTACAGCGAACCCTTTTCATGCAAAAGTCTAAGGTTCGGCTATCCATGATGCAATAAGTTCGGTGCATATGGTTGGCAACAAGGTTCGTGGATGCTTCACTGGTTCGGCAGCAACCCTAGGGTGATAAGGGTGTAAGGTTCGTTGCATGGGATTCGCTTGGCTGTTGCACTCAGGTTCGCTAAGGTGGAATTGGTTCGGTGATGGTTCGCAGAGTGCAAGAGGGTTCGTTGGTCACATGAGGTTCGGCTGAAGTAGTTCGCTGTGCATGCATGGTTCGTGGGTTCTCATGGTTCGTGAGTCATGATGAAGGGTTCGGTGGGCTTGCATGGGTTCGGGAACTTTAGGGTTCGGGACATGCTCATGGTTCGTAGCAAAAAGGCTCGGCGCTGCATAGGGTTCAGCTGAGTGATCTTTGCAAGAAAGGTTCGTAGCTTCCAGAGTTCGTGGCATGAGCATGGGTTCGCCACGCATTAAGGTTCGTCAACTTGAGAGGGGTTCGGGATGGGAAACAAGGTTCGGTGCTGATGTTCAGTGTACATGGGTTCGCTGGGTTCTGGTTTAGCAGGAAAGGTTCGGGTAATGACCATAGGTTTGTCTAGGAGAACTCGAGCACAAAGGTTCGGCTAGTAGCTGTTTGGACGAGCACCACTCGACGAACCTGTTTATCACCTGCATCATCGATTCATTGATTCGTTATATGGATGGTTCTACCATGTGGTGATGCAACCGTCGACCCTTAAGCGTGTGGAATGTGCCCGATTAGGGTTTACCCGTATGTGTGTGTGTGTGGTCGAGCAAGATCAACAAAACCCTAATATTTCCCACTTTCTAAGCTCATTACCTCGAAAATGGCTGGTTAATCCCTCCGATCTGCTGTACTTTCAGGTAAAGGGCTTCAAGATGATCGTTTAGGCTCCAAGAACAAACGATTTGGTCACCAATTGAGTGAGATATGAGGTTTCAAAGCTTAAAAATGGTGGAAATTTAGAGAGAGAGAAAGAAGACGGGAGAGAGAGGGTAGAGAGAGAGAGGGTTTGTCATAAATGGGAAAAATAGCCTCCTTCAAGGCTTTTATACCCCGAGGTTCGTTCGCATCGTTCCTCGTTTTCGTTTTCGTTTTCGTTTCGTCAGAACGCGTCGCCATCGCGCGTATTCGTTCGAATCGTCATTCGAACGAACACGACGATGGTTTGGCATTCTGATTCTTGTTCTCTACTGTTCAGTCATTATTTCAGAACGTTAAACTTTCAGAATCATTCGTACAGATCGTCACCTATACGAATAATTCGTCTATTTAGCATTCTGTAACAACAACCGTTATGGTGTTGTTTTGTTTAGCCTCACATACGTTTATACACAATAGTATCAAATCAAGTATCTGGGTTACAACACTGTGTTGTCTTACATGTTTCTGACTGTTAAACCCTAAGGTTTCAGTCAGATTTCAGACAATCGTATCATAGTCTAATGTAAAGCATCATGTATCAACAAAATAAGCATAGTTTCACGTAATGTGTACCTGATTTACTGTACGATTTACTATTGCGATCACTGTTCCGACACGCGTCCGGCACTGATGTTACAGCAGCGCGTTGGGCGGCATTGGCATGGTTTTTATCGATTTTGGCCTGTCGGGGGGGGGGGGGGGGGGGGGGCTAAGGAAGAAAGTAATGATTGATCCAGTCACTTAACTTTTTGTGTAGTATGTATACATAGGTGGGGGATATTAGTGGCTCAAAGTCATGGGGGACGGACGGCCCCATGGCCTGGCCATGCGGCCCGGACGCGTCACCATTCTTGGGCGAGCGGTACATGGACGGCCCATCGCATGGCACGCTAACACGGGGTCTGGCACACCCCGACCCCCATGCAGCAGGCTGATTCTCGTTGATAGCAGCGCGTTGGGCGGCTTGGGCATGGTTTCTTGTGATTTTGGCCTGTGGGAGCCTAAGAAAAGAAAGTTAATGTCGGATCCAGTCACTTAACTTTTTGTGAAGTATGTATATATAGGGGGTACTAGTGGCTCAAAGGCATTGGGGACGGAAGGCCCCATGTCCTGGCCGAGTGACACATGGGAGGGCCATCGCATGGCACGCTGACACGGGGTCTTGCGCACCTTGGCTCCCATTCGGTAGCCTTATTCCGGATATTGGGAGTGTGTTGGGCGGCTTCGGCATGGTTTCTTGTGATTTTGACCTGTGTGGGCCTAAGGAAGAAAGTTGTGTCTGATCCAGTCTCTTTACTTTTTTGTGCAGTATGTATATATAGGGGGGTACTAGTGGCTCAAAGGCATTGGGGACGGAAGGCCCCATGTCCTGGCCAAACGGCACATGGGATGGCCATCGCATGGCACGCTGACACGGGGTCTTGCGCACCTTGGCCCCCATGCGGTAGCCTTATTCCGGATATTGGGAGAGTGTTGGGCGACATTGGCATGGTTTTTATCGCCTTTTGGCCTGTGGGGACCTAAGGAAGAAAGTAGTGTCTGTTCCAGTCACTTTACTTTTTGTGTAGAATGTATATATAGGGGGTACTAGTAGTTGAATGATATGGGGGGAGAAGCCCCATGCCATCAACGACCATGAATGGCTGCAAAGTCGAGACAAGCGCCCCCTACGCAACCCATTCATGTTCCGTCCCAGCCTCTGCTCAATGACCCACAATGACATGGTTGCCTACACACATTTGTTACCGAGATGGTTCTGTTGGTTGCCTGATTACCCTGGTTCCCGAGTTGGTTCAGTTGGTTACCTGATTACCTGGGTTCCCGAGTTGTGTTGGTTGATTGCCTTATTACCCTGGTTCCCAAGTTGTGTTGGTTGGTTGCCAGATTACCTGGTGCCTGAGTTGGTTCGGTTGGTTGCCCGATTACCCTGGTTCCTGAGTTGGTTCTGTTGGTTGCCTGATTACCCTGGTTCCCGAGTTGTGTTGGTTGGTTGCCTGATTACCCTAGTTCCCGAGTTGTGTTGGTTGGTTGCCTGATTACCTGGTTCCTGAGTTGGTTCGGTTGGTTGCCCGATTACCTTGGTTCCTGAGTTGGTTCTGATGGTTTCCTGATAATCCTGGTTCCTGAGTTGGTTCTGTTGGTTGCCCGGTAACCCTAGTCCCTATCTATGCAAGCTTGTTTTTGACAAGCAATGGTGCCCCTTCCTGATGTGCCTTTCGAAGCTGGTGCCTTTTTGTATCCGAGGGTGTGGGTTTGGAGCAGCTCATGCCCTCAATGACCATGGATGGCTGTGTTTTTGGGATCTAGATGCCTCCTGACCAATGAAGCACGCACACAGCCCATCTGATGGCATAATGTGTCCTTAGATGTTTTGGGCCGCACGCGCGCTACACTGATGTATTCAACGAGTATATAGCCTTGGCCGACAGGCCCGGGAAATCTTTGAAATTTCATCGTGATGGGGATAGATCATTGCAATTGTTGGTCTTAAACGAGGAATTCCTAGTAAGCGCGAGTCATCAGCTCGCGTTGACTACGTCCCTGCCCTTTGTACACACCGCCCGTCGCTCCTACCGATTGAATGGTCCGGTGAAGTGTTAGGATTGTGGCGACGTGGGCGGTTTGCTGCCGGTGACGTCGCGAGAATTCCATTGAACCTTATCATTTAGAGGAAGGAGAAGTCGTAACAAGGTTTCCGTAGGTGAACCTGCGGAAGGATCATTGTCGAATCCTGCGTAGCAGAACAACCTGTGAACATGTAACAACAAAATGGCTTCACTGGGGGTGATGCTTGTGTTTCAGACCCTGTGAAGCCTTTTCAGCGCGTGTTTGTGGTTGCCTCTTTTGGTCGCTCATTGACGTCGTGCTGATCTAACAACCCCCCGGCACAACATGTGCCAAGGAAATCAAATCTCAAGAGGGCGCGTGCTATGACACCCCGTACGTGGTGTGTTCATTGTATGTTGCCACTATGTAAAATCTTAAAACAACTCTCAGCAACGGATATCTTGGCTCACGCATCGATGAAGAACGTAGCAAAATGCGATACTTGGTGTGAATTACAGAATCCCGTGAACCATCGAGTGTTTGAACGCAAGTTGCGCCGAGGCCACTTGGCTGAGGGCACGTCTGCCTAGGTGTCACGCATCATGTCGCCCAAATCAAACTTACCTTACGGTACTGTGTTGCATGTTGGGCGGAGACTGGTCTCCAGTGCTCGTGGCGTGGTTGGCCGAAATACGAGTCCCTTGACGAGTGACGCATGACTGGTGGTGGTTGACTAGACAGTCGTCTTGTGTCGTGCGTTTATCACTGTGATGGGAAAAGGCTGTTAAAATACCCTGATGTTTGTTGTCTTGTGACAAACGTTTGATTGCGACCCCAGGTCAGGCGAGACTACCCGCTGAGTTTAAGCATATCAATAAGCGTAGGAAAAGAAAGTTACAAGGATTCCCTTAGTAACGGCGAGCGAACCGGGAACAGCCCAGCTTGAAAATCGGACGGCCTAGTCGTTTGAATTGTAGTCTGGAGAAGCGTCCTCAGCGACGGACCGAGCCCAAGTCCCCTGGACGGGTTGTTTGGGAATGCAACCCCAATAGGGAGGTAAATTCCGTCCAAGGCTAAATACTGGCGTGAGACCGATAGCAAACAAGTACCACGAGGGAAAGATGAAAAGGACTTTGAAAAGAGAGTCAAAGAGTGCTTGAAATTGTCGGGAGGGAAGCGAATGTGGGCCGGCGATGCGTCCTGGTCGGATGTGGAACGGTGAAAGTCGGTCCGCCGATCGGCTCGGGGCGTGGACCGGTGCGGATTGGTATGGCGGCCAAAACCCATGCTGTTGATAAGCTTGTGGAGATGCCGTTGTGCCGATTGTGGTTGGCAGCGCGCGCTGTAACGGCGTGCTTCGGAACCTGCGTGCTCCTGGCACCGGCCTGCGGGCACCTCATTCGGCCCGTCTTGAAACACAGACCAAGGAGTCTGACATGTGTGCGAGTCAACGGGTGAGTAAACCCGCAAGGCGTAAGGAAGCTGATTGGTGGGATCCCGCTTGTGGGGAGCACCGCCGACCGACTCTGATCTTTTGAGAAGGGTTCGAGTGTGAGCATGCCTGTCGGGACCCGAAAGATGGTGAACTATGCCTGAGCGAGGCGAAGCCAGAGGAAACTCTGGTGGAGGTCCGCAGCGATACTGACGTGCAAATCGTTCGTCTGACTTGTGTATAGGGGCGAAAGACTAATCGAACCGTTTAGTAACTGGTTCCCTCCGAAGTTTCCCTCAGGATAGCTGTAACAACCGGTTTTAATAAATGAATGTACTTGAAATAATCGTCAATTGAACGATTGTGGTTGTTGTGATTTGAAAATATGTGAATTACGTCATCGATGGCAAGAGCACATGTGATCGTTCTAAAAATCCATGTTGATTTGATGATTGTAATTATTATAGGTTGATAGTATGCGAAAAATGGTGAACGTGGGCGAAAACCGTGCGCGAAACGGAGTTACGGATTGTCCGGAATCGCGAAAACAAAAAACTTCGGGCCGGGGCGATGCGCCTGGCGTGTTAAGTCGGCAAAAATTTGTTAGATGGATCAAATCGCATTTTTGAAGGCATTTTTCCTTCTTTTTCGACCTGTTCTTGCTCCAAACGAAAAACCCAACAATTTTAAGCACAAAACCTTCATTTCAAAGGGTTTTAAACATCCGGATCGCACCCAGGAACGTATCTGCAACATCTGATCGTTGTTTTGTGACTGAATATCCGTCAGATTGGGTAACGATTAATTTTATCCTACTAGTTTAATATTTTGTGAATTAAATCTAGTTTTGATTGTAATACTATGATTATGGGTATTAATTATTGCCTAGTTGATAAATAGGGGTTGTTAGAAACGAAGAACTCGATATTTTGACGGTGAAATCTTCGTTTTGAAGCCGGGATAATGTCCGGTTGTTATGAAACCCATATCAAGATGTGATAACTAGTAGAATGGGTAAATTGTGGTTTTGAAATATATATGGATTATGATTAATGGGTTAAATGATGATTTTGATGAATTGATGTTAAAATTATTAACAAGTTATGATCTTAAATAAAAACTGAATAATAAAAGTGATTAAAGATCGTAACTAATATAATCGAACATCAATTATTTGATGAAATGCCTAAGTGAGGCATGAAACATGATTAATTGTGATAATTGATTAAAACTTACTAAACGTAGTAAGATAGAGTCAATTATGTGATAAATTGAATTTGAGCAAGTCAAATCAGTCAAGTGTGTTGAACTTGATTGTATGTGCTATATGTGTTGAAACTAGTTGTATATGTATTTTGCAACTAGGTGGTGGTAGTGGAAATCAAACAATTAGTCATAGAGCAGGAAAAGAGCCTGCAGTTGCTAATCTCTTATCTGATCAAGGTATGTGATCCCACAACTATGACATCACATAATGAACATTGAATTTGTTGTTGATTTAATTGTATGGTAAATATGGTATTGGTGATAGGGGAAAGTTGAATAATAAAAGTTCAACAACCTATGATAAATCCAATACCTTGGTGAATAAAAGTGTGGGAATTCTAGATGGAAGTACCGGTGGGTGAACATCTCAAGACTTGAATTATTTATGACTCCACAATGGTGGATAGCCAGAGGTGCTGGCGATTGTCTTAGATGGAAGTACCGGTGGGTGAACATCTCAAGACTTGATATAATTATGACTCCACAATGGTGGATAGCTAGAGGTGCTAGCAATTGTCTTAGATGGAAGTACCGGTGGGTGAACATCTTAAGACTTGATATAATTATGACTCCACAATGGTGGATAGCTAGAGGTGGTAGCAATTTGTCTTAGATGGAAGTACCGGTGGGTGAACATCTCAAGACTTGAATTATTTATGACTCCACAATGGTGGATAGCCAGAGGTGCTGGCGATTGTCTTAGATGGAAGTACCGGTGGGTGAACATCTCAAGACTTGAATTATTTATGACTCCACAATGGTGGATAGCCAGAGGTGCTGGCGATTGTCTTAGATGGAAGTACCGGTGGGTGAACATCTCAAGACTTGATATAATTATGACTCCACAATGGTGGATACCTAGAGGTGCTAGCAATTGTCTTAGATGGAAGTACCGGTGGGTGAACATCTTAAGACTTGATATAATTATGACTCCACAATGGTGGATAGCTAGAGGTGGTAGCAGTTCGTCTTAGATGGAAGTACCAGTGGGTGAACATCTCAAGACTTGAATTATTTATGAATCCACAATGGTGGATAGCCAGAGGTGCTGGCGATTGTCTTAGATGGAAGTACCGGTGGGTGAACATCTCAAGACTTGATATAATTATGACTCCACAATGGTGGATACCTAGAGGTGCTAGCAATTGTCTTAGATGGAAGTACCGGTGGGTGAACATCTTAAGACTTGATATAATTATGACTCCACAATGGTGGATAGCTAGAGGTGGTAGCAGTTCGTCTTAGATGGAAGTACCAGTGGGTGAACATCTCAAGACTTGAATTATTTATGAATCCACAATGGTGGATAGCCAGAGGTGCTGGCGATTGTCTTAGATGGAAGTACCGGTGGGTGAACATCTCAAGACTTGAATTATTTATGACTCCACAATGGTGGATAGCCAGAGGTGCTGGCGATTGTCTTAGATGGAAGTACCGGTGGGTGAACATCTCAAGACTTGATATATTTATGACTCCACAATGGTGGATAGCTAGAGGTGCTAGCAATTGTCTTAGATGGAAGAACCAATCTGTCACACCCCCAATTTCCAACTAACGGAATCATACCGTTTGGGAACGTGACAAACCAGGATCTCAGATCATTAGACATAGCGAAGACCTCTATATGAATTTCAAAACATACTTTGGTCTTTAAAACATAACATCAGAGTTTTCAAAAGTTCCGGAAGCGTTCTAAAACCAGTAACAGTTGTAACATGTAAATTACAAAACAAAATCCTAAAATGTGCAAATTCAAATATCCAAAATGTTTAAAATGCATGCGAGTCTATCTCCTAGTCCATGCTAGTCTTTATTGCACGCCTTAGCGTCCTGAGAAAACATGTAAATCAAGTCAACACAATGGTTGGTGCATAACACAGGTTTTAAGCATTCACAATGTTTAAAACAACAGTTGAATATCAAGTTTGTAGATAACATAATCACACATGCACAGTCATGATAGCTAGTCATATAAACTATTTACATAAGTGGTCGACACCGAAGCTGACGAATTGCCATGCTATAGCATGTTTTTGCCTTGCCACTATTGTCTAGCGCAACAATAGTAAAATGTGTTTGGTCAGTCAAACACCTGCGTAGATCCCATCTACCAGGTGAGGTTTGTCAAACCTAATAGATCTATTTCCAACTACCACGCTTTGCGCTACGGCAAACTAAACGGTTCGAGGTGTGTAAGAACTTTCAATTGCTATGTTGTCACATAATGTAAACAGCTAACTCATGCAAGTGATATGTATCTAAAACTAGTTTGTTGCACATGTTTTCTTCCCAAAATAGTTTAAAATAAGAAAGGGGCCGTGTACGCACCTTTGGTTTTAGCAGAATGATCAAACACTTGTGGACTTGCGTAAAAATCCTCTACGAAAAATCTGTGGTTTAACAATAACTTAGTGTTATTCGAGATGTCGTTTTGTGCTTGAAATCACATACGTGTCAACACACGTATGTTAGAGTGTTAAGAATGTGTATACGTATGTACGCGTGCCTTTGAAATCGTTTAAATAAAATCCTATACGATTTTATTTAAATAAACGCAATTATACGCGATTTCATTTTCGGATTAAAATATAAATTTTATTATTCTAATACGTTCGTATTCTCGTTACGGTTCCAACGCAACTTGAACGGATCGAATCGGAGTTAGAACGAATAAGTTAGGGTTAAAATACTAAAAATAATATTAAAACCTAAAAATTGTTGAGTCCGGATTCGAACCCGTGACCCCTCACTCACCATGCGCCCAACTTACCATCTCAACTCACCAATCTTTTGCAACAAAATAGCCCAATTAATACTTTTAAGCCCAACCCAACCGGTTCCCTTGGGTTTACCTTTACCGAACCTTCTAGCACCCAATTGGATCTTGGTTCGAACCCGATCGAACTCACAACATTAGGGATTTCGTTCCTATCATCCAACCGACCCTATAGATGTGCTTAATTTGAATTTTTATTAAGATACAGTGAGTAAATCGATCCCATCCGTACTCGAACTCAAGTTCATTAACCACCGAATCAAAATCGTTCAATTCGAACTTACATTATAAAATTAATAGAGAATTATCAATAAAAAAACAATTCTGAGATTGTCTGGGTTGTTTAATTCCATTTTTAAACTCGTTTTAATCAAAACCCCCAAAATGTTTTAACTCAAGAACCCTAGATTAGGAAACCCATCAATTCGATATAGTTTGATAAAATTATCATGTGCTTACCCTCAATCGGAACACTCTGAAACTAACCATAACAATCAATTTGATTTTCCAATTCGTTTGCTATGAAATCCCCAAATCGTTTTCTCATCAAGAACCCTAGAATCGAACACTACGAATTCGTAATGTTTTGATGAAATTAACTTAGGTATTTCTCTTATTGAAGTATTCCAAAGCTGACCATATATTTTAATTCGACTTTTAAATCCCTTTTAATAGAAAACCCTAAACATGTTCATAGCATGAACCCTAGCAATCGAATTCTGATAATCCAATGTTAAAGGATGAAATTAGGATGTGGTTATCCCTAGTCGGCCATGTTAGAAGATGTAGGAGTAAATACTTACTTGATTTGATATGCAATTCAATAAGATCGATTATGAGCTTCGAGTTCGGCCACCTCCCGATCGAATCCTCTATCCACAGCTTATGAGATTGAATTGGATTGTGCTAATCCCTCTAAGGAAGCCGATTAGTGAATATGGATACTCAATTGTGTGAATTTCAATCGATTTGTGTGAGTTTATGGTCACTAGTGACGGTTTCGAACCCAAGAGTTGTTTTTTTATTAAATTCGACAACTTAATGATCTTATAACGTATGGAAACTGATACTAATCATCAATAGCATGATTAAGGTTAATCAATTTCGGTTTTAACTTAAATTTAATGTGAATTTCGAATTTAATTAACTATTTGGCCGAATTTTGACTTGTAAAAGTCAAAATTGATCATTTTACTCCTTAACAAATCAAATTCTATTAAATTGGATATCTCTAAACCTAATTTGATTAATTTTATAACTTGTAGTTCAATTTTGCTTAATTTCGGATTATTTCTGTCAATTCCGGACTAACGGGGTTAATCCGAATTTGCCGGATTGTCACTGATTAGTTACTTGAACTAGTATTGGACTTGATTAACCCAATTGGGCCTCCATCAAGTTCACTGGGCCTCTCTTGAGCTTACTGGGCCACCCTTGAGCTTATTGGACTATCTAAACCTCATTGGGCCTACTCTAGCCTTATTGGGCCTTCCTAAATCTCATTGGGCCTACACTGGCCTTATTGGGCCTACATTGGCTCTGTTGGGCCTACATTGGCTCTGTTGGGCCTATGATATCACCATCTTCAGTTAACAAGGTTAATCCGAAAAGTCGGATTGTCACATCATCCCCTTGTTGAAGGAATTTTCGTCCCGAAAATTAGTAAGTGTTAGGAGTAGTTAGGAAACTACTTACGAGTTTAAATCGTACGTGTTAGTGTGGTTTGATCATTCTGTGTGCTTGTGTGTACCAACACACAAAATCTAATGCTTGCAACATCACAACTAAGTGTGATCGTTCAATGTGACTGTTTGTGTGAACACTAGTTAGTTCACCTAACTGTGACTGTTTGTGTTTGATCATACTGTGTTGTGTAACCTCACACATAGTGTAACCTCACACATAGTGAGTGTCTATAACTGTTTGTACTATGTAACCCCGCACATAGCAAAATGTGTGTAACTAATCATGTATGTACTATCATAACATGTAACATATGAAATATAGCACATAAAATGTATAAAAGGTAATGTAGCACAAATGTTTATAACAAAATCAATTGAACAGAAATGTTTGTGCTTACAGTTTGAAAAATTTGCAGTGTTGATGTGTGAAGCATTACGTCATCCCCTTGTTGAAGGAAATTTCGTCCCGAAATTTAACGTGTGCTCTCAGTTAGCAGTAACTGTTTTGAATATATGAGGGTATTTCTTCATCATTTGGTCTTCCCGTTCCCACGTGAATTCAGGACCACGTCTTGAATTCCATCGAACTTTGACTATTGGAATCTTGCTTTGCTTAAGCTGTTTGACCTCTCGGTCCATAATTTCTGCTGGTTCTTCAATGAATCGTAACTGTTCATCCACTTGTATTTCCTCCAATGGTACAATCAATGTCTCATCAGAAAGACATTTCTTTAAATTCGATACGTGAAAGACATCATGAACTCCACTGAGTTCATCCGGTAGTTTGAGTTGATACGCAACCGGACCAATCCTTTTCAGGATATCAAAAGGTCCTACGTAACGTGGATTAAGCTTTCCGCGCTTGCCGAATCGTATCACACCTTTCCAAGGTGATACTTTTAGAAGAACTCGGTCTCCTACTTGAAATTCCAATGGTTTTCGACGTTTATCAGCATAACTCTTCTGTCGATCTCGGGCCGCTGCCATACGGTTCCGGATTTGAACTATCTTTTCTGTCGTCTCGTGTACCAGTTCAGGACCTGTTATCTGACTGTCACTAATTTCAGCCCAGCAAACTGGTGAACGACATTTGCGACCATACAAAGCTTCAAACGGTGCTGCTTGAATACTTGTATGATAACTATTGTTGTAGGAGAATTCCACCAACGGTAAATGATTCTCCCAGCTATCACCAAAGTCAATTTCACAAGCTCGTAACATATCCTCAAGCGTTTGAATCGTTCGTTCACTTTGACCGTCGGTCTGTGGATGATAGGCGGTACTCATATCCAAGCGAGTCCCCAATGACTTATGAAGAGATTTCCAAAAGTTGGAAGTAAACCGGGCATCCCGATCTGATATGATAGAGATTGGCACGCCATGCCGTGCTACCACTTCTTTGATGTAAATACGAGTCAGTTTCTCCATCTTATCAGTTTCCTTGATTGCTAAGAAGTGTGCAGATTTTGTTAATCGATCGACAATTACCCAAATCGTATCACAACCACTCGGTGTACGGGGTAACTTAGTAATGAAATCCATCGAAATCTGTTCCCATTTCCACATCGGTATCTCTGGTTGTTGCAGTAAACCAGATGGCTTCTGATATTCAACTTTGACTTTCGAACACGTCAAACATTTGCTAACGTACTTAGCAATATCAGCTTTCATGTGAGGCCACCAATACAGTGCCTTCAAGTCATGATACATCTTGTCTGATCCCGGATGGACTGAATATCTGGACTTGTGTGCTTCATCCATCACGAGTTCCCTTAAACCTCCATACAAAGGTATCCACAGTCGATCTATGAAATAACGAATTCCATCAGACTTGACATCCAACTGTGTTTCCATTCCTCGTAGAGATTCCTGTACCAAGTTTTCTGTTTTCAGGGCCTCGATCTGAGCACTGCGTACCTTGTCAGGTAAGTCAGTATGTATTGTCATCATAAGTGCACGAACCCGTCTTGTTCCTGTTGTGTCTTTTCTGCTCAGAGCGTCAGCTACTACATTAGCTTTTCCCGGGTGATATTAATCGCGCATTCGTAGTCGTTCAAAAACTCAACCCATCGTCGTTGCCTCATATTAAGTTCCTTCTGATCAAAGATATGTTGCAAACTATTAGATCAGTGTAAATAGTACACTTAGTTCCATACAAGTAATGCCTCCAAATCTTCAAGGCAAAAACCACTGCTCCTAACTCCAAGTCATGAGTAGTGTAATTCTTTTCGTGTGTTCGTAGTTGTCTGGAAGCATAAGCAATCACTTTATCACGTTGCATCAACACACATCCCAAACCCTGTGCAGATGCATCACAATACACCACGAAGTCTTCCGTCCCTTCCGGTAAGGACAGAATCGGTGCGCTGCAAAGTTTCTGTTTCAATAACTGGAATGCAGCTTCCTGTTTATCCGTCCAGTTATACTTTGTTCCCTTATGTGTAAGAGCTGTGAGTGGTTGAGCGATCTTTGAGAAACCTTCAATGAATCGTCTATAATAACCCGCCAACCCAAGAAACTGTCGTACCTCGGTAGGGGTCTTTGGCGCTTCCCAATTCTTAATCGCTTCAATCTTTGCTGGATCAACATGTATACCTTTTTCATTAACTATATGCCCCAAGAACTGTACTTCTCGCATCCAGAAGTCACACTTCGAAAACTTAGCGTACAGTTGTTCCTGTTTCAATAATTCCAATAGCAATCGGAGATGTTCAGCGTGTTCTTCTTCAGTCTGAGAATAAATGAGAATGTCATCAATGAAAACAATGACAAACTTATCCAGATAAGGTTTACAAACACGATTCATGAGATCCATGAATACAGCTGGAGCGTTTGTCAACCCAAATGGCATGACCAAGAACTCATAATGGCCATAGCGCGTTCTGAATGCTGTCTTTGGAATATCCTCCTCCTGGACTCTTAGTTGATGATAACCAGACCTGAGGTCAATCTTCGAGTAGTAACTCGAACCTTGCAACTGATCGAACAGATCGTCAATTCTGGGTAACGGATACCGGTTCTTGATAGTAACCTTGTTCAATTCTCGGCAATCGATACACATACGGAAAGTCCCGCCCTTCTTCTTAACAAACAAAACTGGAGCTCCCCACGGTGAAAAACTAGGTCGTATGAAACCCTTATCCAACAACTCTTGCAATTGTGTAGATAACTCTTGCATTTCTGACGGTGCAAGTCGATATGGCGCCCTAGCTATCGGTGCTGCATCTGGTGTAAGGTCGATTCGGAATTCCACCTGTCTGACAGGCGGTAATCCCGGCAAGTCTTCTGGAAACACCTCCGGAAATTCACAAACTACAGGTATATCTTCAATCTTCTTCTCAACTACCGGCTTTTCAGTTATAAGTGCTATAACTGCCGTATGACCTTTCCGCAGACATTTGTGTGCTTTCATACAAGATATGAGACGCAGTGGCGTACTGCTCTTCTCGCCTTGTACATACAATGTCTCTCCCTGCGGAAGAGGTATGCGAACAATCTTTTCATGGCATACGATTTCAGCCTGGTTTTTGGACAACCAGTCCATGCCAATAACCACATCAAAACTGCCTAAGGCAATAGGCATAAGATCAATTTCCAATGTCTGACCCATCAAATCAAGCATACATCCCTTAAAGATTTGTTCAACTACTATTAACTTACCATCAGCTAATTCCACAGTGTATGGACTATCTAAGGCAGTGGGACTAACATTTAGCAACTTAGCAAGTGAACTAGATACAAAACTCCGATCGGCACCAGTGTCAAATAACATAGAGGCATAGTGATTATTTAAGAGGAACGTACCCGTAACGATGTTGGGATCCTCCCGTGCCTGACGTCCCCCAATCACAAACGCCCTGCCCCTAGCACCATTGTTGTTGTTGTTATTGTTATTGTTGTTGTTGGTGCCATTACCATTACCGTTGCCATTCCCATTGCCATTGACATTATTGTCCCCGCCTTTCTTGAGCTGTGGGCAATCTTTCTTAAAATGCCCCATCTTGCCACACTCAAAACAACCCTTCTGTGTGTTGTTCTGGTTATTATTCTGGTTGTTGTGGTTGTTCTGTAGCTCCCCGCGACAATCCTTAGCCGCATGTCCAATCTTGCCACACCTCTGGTACTTAGCTTTATCACACTGATTACCTGCATGATGATACCCACACCTGTTGCACTTGGGGTGTTTGCCAATATAACCCCCCGATGATGACGATTGCTGACCACTGCTTGAATTATGATAAGACTTGTTTGAGTCTTGCCTCCGGTTTTGCTGATATGATTGTTGGTTGTGACTCTTTGAGTTGTTACCTTCCCACTTTCTTTTATGATCTCCCACCATGGTAGCAGATGTTCGTTTAGGCAGAGTCCCCTGTAACACTGCCTGATCAGTAAGCTGATGCGCTAAACGAACAGCTTGTTGAATGGTGGTGGGATTTGCTGAAGTAACCAACCCCTGAATCTGAGGCACTAGTCCTCCAATGTATCTTTCAATCCATTTGCTAGTTGGAGTAGCCATGTGTGGTAGAAGTCTGGCCAACTCATGTGACCTGGTTGTGTACTCTTCAATATTTGACCCCTCCATCTTGAGGTGCCAATATTCCTCCTCTAACTTCTGCATTTCACTGCGAGGACAGTACTCCTCTTGCAGTAAAGTTTTGAAGTTGTTCCATGTCAAGGCATTTGCCTCACCCAACCCCAGAGTCTGAACATTTGAGTTCCACCAGGTTAATGCTGGACCCTCCAATGTTCCCGTTGCAAACTTCACTTTGCTCTCGTCAGGGCAGTTGCACATTTCAAACACAGACTCCGCCTTTTCAATCCACCGAAGGAGTCCTATGGCCCCTTCCGACCCTTTGAAATTGTGTGGTTTACAGTCCAAGAACATCTTGAACGTGCAGACTTGTGGGTTAACCAGTCCCCCAGCTGGACCCTTTGGTCCTGTGTTGTGTGTCTGAGCATATTGTGCGATTGCCTCTGCGACTCTGTTGTTAATTAGCTCGTTGAGCTCAGCGACTGTCATGTGAACGTTTCCCTCAGCCATTAGTTTCCTATTTACAAGAAGTGTTAGCATGCTTGCAAAGTCTAATATAACATGTGTAAGTAAAACAACAAACACAACATATAATATATAAATCAATACAACTGCTGGAAATAAATAATAGCTTTTCAATAGATAGAAATTTTGATTTGAGTACAATACTTTTGAAATAAAACATAAGTTTTCAAACTACTAATGTAGGAACACAACCCGTTCCTAATAAGTTTAAACAAAACAAATAAAGAAAAAAAAATCAATCATCCTCAACGGTGGATTCAGGATCGGAATCAACAACTGGTGCTGGTTCCTCCTCCTCCTCCTCTTCATCCTGTTCCTCGTTCTCAGAGGCCACTAAATCCTCCAAGGCTTCAATCCTGCCCTCCAAAATCTCGGCTCGGTTCTCCGAAGCTTCAAGACGATCAATCAAGTTAATCATCTCATTCCGCATATCATGAACCAGATGGGCAAGTTCCTCTTGCCTCTCATTAGCATCCCATTGTTCCTGAGAGTTTTGTGCGATCCTATCTTCTGCCTCGTACAAATCCTCGCGCAGTTTGGCGATCTCCTCAGCGTCCGTCCTTTGCCTCTTAGGCTCAGGAGCATCTAGTACTGGTGGTGGATGTGTAGAAGGTCCCTCAGCAGGGATCTGCTGAGTGCCCTCCACTGGCTCCTCCTCCGGATCCTCATCCGGGTCCTCATCTGGATCCTCCTCGGGATCCTCGTCTGGGTCCTCCTCCGGATCCTCCTCCGGATCTGAGTCATCCCTCTCATATGATGGAGGAGATGGAATAGGTGGTGGTGGTGATGATGGTGGTGCTGGAACTATCGGTTCCTCGTCCTCAGAGTCATCAATATAAATGTACGGTACTGATGATGATGCCATGCCTGTTACATAATACCATATGTAAGTGCAGTGCCATGGAATGTGTAAACAAGTCAATTACATAATGTCCTATGTAATTTCCAAGTAATATGTGCAAACATATGTGTCTAATGTCTAACAGTCATAGTCTAAGTCTACAAATGCAAACCTAGTTCGCTATAACCAATGTCTCTGATACCAATCTGTCACACCCCCAATTTCCAACTAACGGAATCATACCGTTTGGGAACGTGACAAACCAGGATCTCAGATCATTAGACATAGCGAAGACCTCTATATGAATTTCAAAACATACTTTGGTCTTTAAAACATAACATCAGAGTTTTCAAAAGTTGCGGAAGCGTTCTAAAACCAGTAACAGTTGTAACATGTAAATTACAAAACAAAATCCTAAAATGTGCAAATTCAAATATCCAAAATGTTTAAAATGCATGCGACTCTATCTCCTAGTCCATGCTAGTCTTTATTGCACGCCTTAGCGTCCTGAGAAAACATGTAAATCAAGTCAACACAATGGTTGGTGCATAACACACGTTTTAAGCATTCACAATGTTTAAAACAACAGTTGAATATCAAGTTTGTAGATAACATAATCACACATGCACAGTCATGATAGCTAGTCATATAAACTATTTACATAAGTGGTCGACACCGAAGCTGACGAATTGCCATGCTATAGCATGTTTTTGCCTTGCCACTATTGTCTAGCGCAACAATAGTAAAATGTGTTTGGTCAGTCAAACACCTGCGTAGATCCCATCTACCAGGTGAGGTTTGTCAAACCTAATAGATCTATTTCCAACTACCACGCTTTGCGCTACGGCAAACTAAACGGTTCGAGGTGTGTAAGAACTTTCAATTGCTATGTTGTCACATAATGTAAACAGCTAACTCATGCAAGTGATATGTATCTAAAACTAGTTTGTTGCACATGTTTTCTTCCCAAAATAGTTTAAAATAAGAAAGGGGCCGTGTACGCACCTTTGGTTTTAGCAGAATGATCTAACACTTGTGGACTTGCGTAAAAATCCTCTACGAAAAATCTGTGGTTTAACAATAACTTAGTGTTATTCGAGATGTCGTTTTGTGCTTGAAATCACATACGTGTCAACACACGTATGTTAGAGTGTTAAGAATGTGTATACGTATGTACGCGTGCCTTTGAAATCGTTTAAATAAAATCCTATACGATTTTATTTAAATAAACGCAATTATACGCGATTTCATTTTCGGATTAAAATATAAATTTTATTATTCTAATACGTTCGTATTCTCGTTACGGTTCCAACGCAACTTGAACGGATCGAATCGGAGTTAGAACGAATAAGTTAGGGTTAAAATACTAAAAATAATATTAAAACCTAAAAATTGTTGAGTCCGGATTCGAACCCGTGACCCCTCACTCACCATGCGCCCAACTTACCATCTCAACTCACCAATCTTTTGCAACAAAATAGCCCAATTAATACTTTTAAGCCCAACCCAACCGGTTCCCTTGGGTTTACCTTTACCGAACCTTCTAGCACCCAATTGGATCTTGGTTCGAACCCGATCGAACTCACAACATTAGGGATTTCGTTCCTATCATCCAACCGACCCTATAGATGTGCTTAATTTGAATTTTTATTAAGATACAGTGAGTAAATCGATCCCATCCGTACTCGAACTCAAGTTCATTAACCACCGAATCAAAATCGTTCAATTCGAACTTACATTATAAAATTAATAGAGAATTATCAATAAAAAAACAATTCTGAGATTGTCTGGGTTGTTTAATTCCATTTTTAAACTCGTTTTAATCAAAACCCCCAAAATGTTTTAACTCAAGAACCCTAGATTAGGAAACCCATCAATTCGATATAGTTTGATAAAATTATCATGTGCTTACCCTCAATCGGAACACTCTGAAACTAACCATAACAATCAATTTGATTTTCCAATTCGTTTGCTATGAAATCCCCAAATCGTTTTCTCATCAAGAACCCTAGAATCGAACACTACGAATTCGTAATGTTTTGATGAAATTAACTTAGGTATTTCTCTTATTGAAGTATTCCAAAGCTGACCATATATTTTAATTCGACTTTTAAATCCCTTTTAATAGAAAACCCTAAACATGTTCATAGCATGAACCCTAGCAATCGAATTCTGATAATCCAATGTTAAAGGATGAAATTAGGATGTGGTTATCCCTAGTCGGCCATGTTAGAAGATGTAGGAGTAAATACTTACTTGATTTGATATGCAATTCAATAAGATCGATTATGAGCTTCGAGTTCGGCCACCTCCCGATCGAATCCTCTATCCACAGCTTATGAGATTGAATTGGATTGTGCTAATCCCTCTAAGGAAGCCGATTAGTGAATATGGATACTCAATTGTGTGAATTTCAATCGATTTGTGTGAGTTTATGGTCACTAGTGACGGTTTCGAACCCAAGAGTTGTTTTTTTATTAAATTCGACAACTTAATGATCTTATAACGTATGGAAACTGATACTAATCATCAATAGCATGATTAAGGTTAATCAATTTCGGTTTTAACTTAAATTTAATGTGAATTTCGAATTTAATTAACTATTTGGCCGAATTTTGACTTGTAAAAGTCAAAATTGATCATTTTACTCCTTAACAAATCAAATTCTATTAAATTGGATATCTCTAAACCTAATTTGATTAATTTTATAACTTGTAGTTCAATTTTGCTTAATTTCGGATTATTTCTGTCAATTCCGGACTAACGGGGTTAATCCGAATTTGCCGGATTGTCACTGATTAGTTACTTGAACTAGTATTGGACTTGATTAACCCAATTGGGCCTCCATCAAGTTCACTGGGCCTCTCTTGAGCTTACTGGGCCACCCTTGAGCTTATTGGACTATCTAAACCTCATTGGGCCTACTCTAGCCTTATTGGGCCTTCCTAAATCTCATTGGGCCTACACTGGCCTTATTGGGCCTACATTGGCTCTGTTGGGCCTACATTGGCTCTGTTGGGCCTATGATATCACCATCTACAGTTAACAAGGTTAATCCGAAAAGTCGGATTGTCACAGTACCGGTGGGTGAACATCTTAAGACTTGATATAATTATGACTCCACAGTGGTGGATAGCTAGAGGTGCTAGCAATTTGTCTTAGATGGAAGTACCGGTGGGTGAACATCTCAAGACTTGAATTAATTATGATATCACAAATGTGTGACTAGTCAGAGGTGCTGACAAATAGCTATGGTGGAAGTACAGGAATGTGAACACCATAGTGTAATTTTGATTAAATTATTGTGAGCAATAGTTGATGATTGGTAATGTGATATTTTATATTGTGAGAGTCAATTCGAATAGAAATGACTCAGTTTGAATATTGATTGTGAATAATGTATTTTACATTTTGTTGTTGAGAAACCATTGGGGTTTACTTACTTAGTTCTTATGAACTAATGTGAAATATTGTGTGATGTTTGTAGGTCAAATATGATGGACACGGCTGTAAGGATCGAGGCAGAACGTGAATCGAACGAACAAACCTTGTTGCAAACGTTTGAAATTTTGGGTTTAAACTTACTTATGTAAATAAGTATTGTAAAATGTGTAACACGTTTACGTTTGCGTTAAACTTTGTTTAATATTATTAAATAAAGAAGGTCAAACAAGGTTTTGAAAATGAAAAATTTGCTGGGACCAACTCTGATATTATAGAAAATTGTTAAATAGTAACCGGGGGTTACAAAGCTGGTATCAGAGCAATGGTTTGAGGGATTGAAGTGTTGGAAACACACTTGAACTCAAATCTTATGCTCTTGATATGTGATTAAACGTTCGATTCCAGCCTCAATCATTAAGCCGGAGGTATGAGGTCAGTAATTATGTATTGAATTGTATATGTACACATTGTTGTGTGTATAAATTGTGTGAACCGAACTTCTCAATTATGAAATGAAATGATGAAGTTAAGGGTACGAGTGTGGAATAAACATGTTATTATGCCTGGCCAGTATAATAAGATGTTTAGGACATAAACGTTTCCTTAATTAAGTCAGATTGTATCATGATTTTGAACATTAGGTAAGGTGATGTTATACTGTATAAATATAAATTAATTGAGTATTGTAGATATATACGACTGACTGTCTAATTATATGATTTCAGCCACGAATGGCTGACGAACATACCTCTGGTGTGAATAGCAGTGAGAAGGTGGAACTCACTAAAACTCAAATAATGGTGAAGGAAGAGGTGGCAAAGGCTTTTGAAGCTGCTTTGCCCACATATATTGATGAAATTAAGTCTTCCTTAAAAGAGTTCCTTCATCAAGAGTTGGCTGAATTTGAAACTGGAGCGGAGATGAAACAATCTTCCAAGAACACTACTTTTAAAGAATTTATGGCTTGTAAGCCAGCTGAGTTTAAAGGGGAGGTAGATCCCTTGATTAGCCAGCGTTGGATATCTGATATTGAAAGTACGTTTGAGACTAGTCATTGTGACCCGACTGATGAGGTCATGTTTGCTGGCAATCAGTTAAAAGATCGTGCCAAAGATTGGTGGGAGTTGTTGCGGAAAGAAAAAGGAAGAGATGGAATAAAAGGACTGACGTGGGCCTAGTTTAAAGAACTTTTCTTGAAGCGGTTTTGTCCTCAAGCCGCTATTGATCGTATTACTGAGGAGTTTCTGCATCTACAGCAGAAAGATGAAAGTATTGATACCATCACTGCCATTTTCTTCGATAAAGCTAAATTTTGTCCGGATCTCCTTCAAACTGAAAGAATGTGGATAAACCGGTATCATACTATGTTGAACACGAAGTACCGGGAATTTCTCACGCCTTCTAAGTGTGAGACACTTAATGAGTTGGTCAATTGTGCCCAGGAACGGGAATTGGAATTGAAACGACAAGAAGATCGAGGAGATAAGCGAAAGGCAGAAACAGAAACAGGTTCGTCTAAAAAGGCAAAGTTTGCCAAATCGTTTAAAAAGTCTGTTTTTACTAAACCTTGTCCCAATTGTAGGAGAATGCACGCGGGGGAATGTCGTGCTAGACCTGTTGTCTGTTACAAATGTGGGAAGCCGGGACATTTGGCAACCTAGTGTTTGAGCCCTCCTAGTCTGTGCTATCATTGTTATAAGCCAGGTCATAGGAGGAGTGAGTGCCCTGAACTTAAGAGGGCAGCACCGATTAAAGATGATGACCGATCGTTTAAATCTCAAGGCTCGGGAAAGAAACCGGAAGCGCCCAAACCAAAAGGGAGAGCTTTCCAGATTTCTGCAGAGGAGGCTAAAGTCACGTCTGATGTAGTGACAGGTACTTTCTCTGTTAATTCAATACCTGCTTATGTGTTATTTGATTCTGGAGCCAATCGATCTTTTGTGTCTATAAAATTTGTGCATCATCCATCTTTTGTCTTAGAAAAGTTGCCTGTACCATTAGAAGTAAAGGTTGCTGATTCTAAGAGTTTCCTTGTGTTTGATATTTATCGAAACTGTAAGCTTACAATCAATAACGAGGATTATGTTGTTGATTTAATACCCATGGTTTTGGGGGAGTTTGATGTTGTTATTGGAATGGATTGGCTATCTTCTTATAAAGCCAATATTCTTTGCAATCGCAAAATCATACAATTGATAACCCCTAGTGGTTATGAATTATCCATTAAAGGAGAAAAACGGGGAGGGGTTGTTTTGTGTTCTTTGGTCAAAGCCATGAAGTATATGAATCATGGGGGCCAATCCTTCTTGGCTTATGTCATTGATGCTGAGAAGACAGTAAAGGAATTGGAGGATGTCCCGATTGTTAGGGATTTTCCTGATGTCTTTCCGGATGATTTACCGGGAATCCCTTCTGATAGAGATGTGGAGTTTAGAATCGATCTTATTCTAGGGGCCAAGCCTATAGCAAAAGCTCCTTATCGTTTAGCACCGTCTGAATTGCATGAGTTGATGACTCAATTACAGGAACTTCTCGATAAAGGTTTTATTCGTCCAAGCATCTCGCCTTGGGGTGCTCCTGTTCTTTTTGTTAAAAAGAAGGACGGAAGTTTTCGTATATGTATTGATTATCGAGAGCTTAATAAAGTGACGGTGAAAAACAAATATCCTTTGCCTCGTATTGATGATCTTTTTGATCAGTTGCAAGGGGCTTCTTGGTTCTCTAAAATTGACCTTCGGTCGGGTTACCATCAAATTAAAGTTAGGGAAGAAGATATTCCTAAAACAGCGTTTCGAACCCGATACGATCATTACGAATTTCTAGTCATGTCATTTGGGCTGACTAATGCACCGGCGGCATTCATGGACTTGATGAATCGGGTGTGTCGTCCCATGTTAGATCGATCTGTTATCGTCTTTATTGATGATATACTTGTTTATTCCAAAAATGAAGGTGATCATGCATGTCACTTACGGGAGGTACTTGAAACTCTCCGTAAGGAGAAGTTATATGCCAAATTTTCTAAATGCGCCTTTTGGCTGCATGAAGTCCAATTTCTTGGGCATGTGATAAATGCAGATGGCATTCTTGTTGATCCTTCTAAAATTCAAGCAGTGACCAATTGGAGTTTACCCAAAAATCCTACCGATGTCAGAAGTTTTCTTGGCTTAGCTGGTTATTATCGTAGATTTATTCAAGACTTTGCCAAGATTGCTTCATGCTTAACCAAACTTACAAGAAAAGATGTTAAGTTTGTGTGGGGTGATGACCAAGAGAAAGCATTCCAAGAGTTAAAGTCAAAATTAACTCAGGCACCGGTATTAACGTTGCCAGATGGTCCTGATGATTTTGTGGTATATTCTGATGCTTCTTATCTTGGTCTGGGTTGTGTTCTTATGCAACGAGGCAAGGTGATTGCTTACGCCTCAAGACAACTAAAAACCCATGAAATTCATTATCCTATTCATGATTTAGAACTTGCAGCAGTCGTATTTGCCTTAAAAATCTGGAGGCATTATTTGTACGGAGTAAAGTGTACTATTTACACTGATCATTAGAGCTTGAAATATTTCTTCACTCAGAGGGAATTGAATATGAGGCAAAGACGATGGCTGGAATTACTCAAGGACTACGATTGCGAAATTCTCTATCATCTTTGGAAAACAAATGTGGTGGCAGATGCCTTGAGTAGAAAAGAAGACTGTGAACCAATCAAAGTGAAGGCTATGCAGCTTGTGATTACTTCAGGGCTAATTGAGCAGATCAAGGAAGCCCAGACTGAAGCTTTAAAGGAAGAAAATTGGAAACGAGATAGAATTAAAGGGCAAGCTCATAATCTTGATGAAGATAGTCGTGGTTTAAAGACTAGGTGGGGTCGAGTGTGGATACCTCCCACTTGTCCACTTAAGTATGTATTGTTGGAAGAAGCACACAAGTCAAAGTACTCAATTCATCCTGGGGCTACTAAAATGTATCGTGACCTTCGGGTAAACTATTGGTGGCCAGGTATGAAATGAGATGTGGTTAAACATGTGGCGAAATGTTTGACTTGTATGCAGGTAAAAGCAGAGCACAAGAAACCTTATGGTAAGTTGCAACCATTGGAAATCCCAATGTGGAAGTGGGAACATATCACAATGGACCTGATCATTAAGCTTCCTAAGACAAGGAAGGGATTTGATACGATTTGGGTCATTGTGGATAGGTTAACTAAGAGTGCTCATTTCTTGCCCATTTGTGAAACCGATTCTTCTGATAAAATGACAGAAATATATGTAAGGGAGGTGGTGTCTCGTCATGGTGTGCCTGTAGCCATTATCTCTGATCGGGATACTCGATTTACTTCTCGATTTTGGAGAAATTTTCAGGAAGAATTGGGAACAAAACTGTTGTTAAGCACTGCGTATCATCCTCAGACTGATGGACAAAGTGAAAGAACCATTCAGACCTTGGAGGATATGTTACGGGCGTGCATTATTGACTTTGGGGGTAGTTGGGATGATTACCTACCTTTGGCAGAGTTCTCGTATAATAATAGTTATCATTCCATCATTGGGATGTCTCTTTATGAAATGCTCTATGGGAGGAAATGTCGAACTCTCGTTTGTTGGGGAGAAGTTGGGCAGCGTGAACTCGCACACAAAAATGCAGTTAAAGCTACCAATGAACGAATAAATCAGATCCGTGCCCATTTGAAGGCGGCTCAAGACCGTCAGAAATCAT
>CM018691.1:119268747-119283747 GCA_009363875.1 Mikania micrantha | reverse complement strand
CTTTTTCCGGATGTTTCCACCTTGTTGGGCGGCTTTGGCAACGTATTTATCGATTTTGGCTTGTGGGGGGCTAAGGAGAAAGGTAGTGTCTGTTCCAGTCACTTTACTTTTTGTACAGAATGTATATATAGTGGGTACTACTAGTTGAAAGCAATGGTAGACAGGCGGCCCCATTGGCGGCCCATCGTATGGCACGATGACACGGGATCTTGGGGACCTCGGTCCCCCATTGGCCAAACCAGAACAAGGAAAGAACATGCGCGCGCGCGTCACGGAGGCGCGGGGGCGTGGGGGCGCAATGAGGCGCAATGTGGCGCTATGATGGCGCCCTTAGCCCTTTGCATTTGGCAGTTGGCATATATGCGGCCCTGGCTCAGCCCCTTGGCCAGGACATGCGGCACATGGACGGCCCATCGAATGGCACGCTGACCCAGGGTCTGGCACACCCTAGAACGCCTGTGGTTGGCTGATTCTTGATAATGGTAGCGCGTTGGGCGGCATTGACAAGGAGGACCGATGGCCCCATGGCCTGGCCATGCGGCCCGTACGTAGCACCATTTCATGGCCGAGCAGCACATGGGCGGCCAATTTAATGGCACGCTGAGACGGGGTCTTGCCCATCTTGGCCGAGCTGTGGTAGCCTTATTTCGGATATTGGGAGAGTGTTGGGCGGCATTGGCAAGGTTTTTATCGAATTTGGCCTATGGTGCCCCAAAAATAAAGTAGTGTCTGTTCCAGTCACTTTACTTTTTGTGCAGAATGTATATATAGGGGGTACTAATAGTAGAACGCCATGGGAGCCCGGCGACCCCATGGCCTGGCCATGCGGCCCGGGCGCGCCACCATTTCTCGGCCAAGCGGCCTATGGGCGGCCCATCGCGTGGCACGATGACACGGGGTCTTGAACACCCCGGCCCCCTGCGGTTGCCTTTTTCCGGAAGTTACGAGCTTGTTGGGCGGCATTGGCAAGGTTTTTATTGATTTTGGCCTGTGGGGGATTAAGGAGAAGGGTAGTGTCTGTTCCAGTCACTTTACTTTTTGTGCATAATGTATATATAGGGGGTACCAGTAGTTGAAAGCCATGGGAGCCGGGCGGGCACATGGCCAGCCCATGCGGCCCGGGCACGGCACCATTTCTAGGCCAACCGGCCTATGAGCGGCACATCGCGTGGCTCTATGACACGGGGTCTTGGGCACCCCAGCCCCCCATGCGGTTGCCTTTTTCAGGAGGTTGCGAGCTTGTTGTGCGTTATTGGCAAGGTTTTTATCGATTTTGGCCTGTGGGGGTCTAAGGAGAAGGGTAGTGTCTGTTCCAGTCACTTTTCTTTTTGTGCAAAATGTATATATAAGGGGGTACCGGTTGTTGAAAGCCATGGGAGCGGGCGGCCCCATGGCCTGGCCATGCGGCCCGGGCGTGATACCATTTCTAGGCCATGCGGCCTATGGGCGGCCCATCGCGTTGCACTACGACACGGGGTCTTGCGCACCTCGGCCCCCCTGCGGTAGCCTTTTTCTGGATGTTTTCACCTTGTTGGGCGGCTTTGGCAACGTATTTATCGATTTTGGCTTGTGGGGGGCTAAGGAGAAAGGTAGTGTCTGTTCCAGTCACTTTACTTTTTGTGCAGAATGTATATATAGGGGGTACTACTTTTTGAAAGCAATGGTAGACAGGCGGCCCCATGGCCTGGCCATGCGGCCCGGGAGCGGCACCTATACTAAGCCGGGCGACACATGGGCGGCCCATCGTATGGCACGATGACACGGGGTCTTGGGAACCTCGGCCCCCTTTGGCCAAACCAGAACAAGAAAAGAACACGCGCGCGCGTCACGGAGGCGCGGGGGCGTGGGGGCGCAATGAGGCGCAATGTGGCGCTATGATGGTGCCCTTAGCCCTTTGCACTTGGCAGTTGGCATATATGCGGCCCAGGCTCAACCCCTTGGCCAGGACATGCGGCACATGGACGGGCCATCTAATGGCACGCTGACCTTGGGTCTGGCGCACCCCAGAACGCCTGTCGTTGGCTGATTCTTGATAATGGTAGCGCGTTGGGCGGCATTGACATGGAGGACCGATGGCCCCATGGCCTGGCCATGCGGCCCGTACGTAGCACCATTTCATGGCCGAGCAGCACATGGGCGGCCAATTGAATGGCACGCTGACACGGGGTCTTGCCCATCTTGGCCGAGCTGTGGTAGCCTTATTTCGGATATTGGGAGAGTGTTGGGCGGCATTGGCAAGGTTTTTATCGAATTTGGCCTATGGTGCCCCAAAAATAAAGTAGTGTCTGTTCCAGTCACTTTACTTTTTGTGCAGAATGTATATATAGGGGGGTACTAGTAGTTGAAAGCCGTGGGAGCCGGATGACCCCATGGCCTGGCCATACGGCCCGAGCGCGGCACCATTTCTCGGCCAAGCGGCCTATGGGCGGCCCATCGCGTGGCATGTTGACACGGGGTCTTGAGCACCCCGGCCCCCTGCGGTTGCGTTTTTCCGGAAGTTACGAGCTTGTTGGGCGGCATTGGCAAGGTTTTTATTGATTTTGGCCTGTGGGGGGCTAAGGAGACGGGTAGTGTCTGTTCCAGTCACTCTACTTTTTGTGCAGAATGTATATATAGGGGGGTACCAGTAGTTGAAAGCCATGGGAGCCGGGCGGCAGCGCGGCACCATTTCTCGGCCAAGCGGCCTATGGGCGGCCCATCTGTGACACCCGACAATTTTAGGTAAATTGCAACACTCATTTCACATCCATACTTGTTGCATTTCATTTAATTGAGTTTAATTAGATGAGCTAAACACAAACACAAAACAGTAATTCGGATTATTATTGAATTGTGCCTTCCACGTTGATTAGGATTAATCAAGCGTGCAAACACTTCGTAAACACACAAACACGAACCATCAAAGGTAATTTAAGGAATTATCGAAACACACACACGAGTCTCACGAACGTTGGTGATCAATCAAACTTATGTGCTATCTTGTAATTATGTGCTGAAACGTGCATTAGATGCCTAGGATAAATGTTAGAAGTCGAGTACGAGCGAAATCGTATCAACGAAATCAAAAAAACAAGGAAGTGGACTCATCGCGGTACGCGATGGTCCCTCGGCGAAAGACTCTTCGATACGCGAAGAAAACCGGGAGTCAAGACTCCCGAATCCTATCGCGGTACGCGATGAGAAATTTTGATCGGCCTCCGCGGTACGCGAAGGCCATGCAGATCAAAATTCTTTTAAATACCAACCCATTTCATTTCAGTCGAATTTCTTCACATTTCTTCCGATCTTCTACTCATATTCTCGACCAAATCACTCTGAGATCACAACCCAAGCCTCTGGAATCAATCTAGGAGATATCCATATACATTTCTTGATGATTTGAAGCTTGAAGAAGGTGTTAGAAGCCATCGAGAAGATTGGAGCAACCACCAATCCACTGGAACTCCAACATCAGTTGCTATCCCCACTGGAACCTAGCATCTAAGGTAGTTCCTTATGTTTATCTATAGTTAGATCGCGCATGCAAGGGCTAAAAACCCACATGCAACTCCGTTTAGTTATTGTGCTCAAATGTGTTGGTGATTTGTTGTGTATTTGATCTAGAATTACTGATTTTAGTGTTTAGTGATGTTAGATTTAAGTTTGGTTTAGTTATTGGTTGATTTGATGATGTATTGGTACACTTGCCATAAAAGGAAACTTTTATGTTGCAAGTCTTGGATTTGTGATGATCTAGACATGTTAGACATGTCTAGATGTTGTTAAATGTGTATTGGAGTGTTTAGAAACACATTGGGATATTTGATTTTGTCAAAAACATGATTTTGGTGAAAACTTACTATTTATGGAAACTTTTGTAAATCAAAAGAGGGCTTCTGATGTTTTAAAACGTTTTGATGAACTTGGATTATTGAAATATGTTTAGAAATAGTTTTTAACATATTTGGAAACTTGGATTAGTGAAAACGAACTTTTAAACGGATACTTTCCAAATAAGGAAACTTTATTTGGACAAAATGGCATAAATGGTGATTTATGCGCAAACGACATGTTTTAAGGGTTTAAATGTATTTTATAAACATATTAAAGGTATTAACATTATGAAATGGAATTTCATAACCACACTTTCTTAAATGGGAAACTTTCTAAAAATGGTAACTTGTGCGAGTAGAGTCATAGGATGCATTTTGGTGTCTTATGTGCATTGAGACACATAAACACAACAATCGTGTCACCAACGATTCGTCGAGTCTCACTAGTCAACACACACACACTCGGTTGAGCACACCGACACTTGGAGTTGTATGGACTACAACACACCACAGGACACATACTTACACCTATATGATCATAGGTGCTTACTAGCAGGACTGCTAGCTTTCACAGTCGCGAACACCACATAAACCGGAACTGCTTCATCAGGTGAGTTCACGGCCCCTTTTTACATTTTCTACCTTTGGGGGAGAAAACATTGCATACAACTGATTTTGATCAACATACATACTTTTGGTACATTTGTACATGCTAATATCGTATATACATATGTGCGGCATTCATCCACAAAACTGATAAGTCCTCATTAAACACACCTCGAACCGTTAATAGCGCGTTGCGCTTAGCGTGGTAATTTTGAATAGTACTATTTGGGCCTGACAAGCCCCACTGTTGAGCGCCGTATGGCCACCCCGACTGGAGGTTGGAACAGTGCATAATTGACCAATAAACATTGCCATTGTCTAGTTGGATGGACATGGCGGGAGGTAGCATGTTAGCTTCGGTTGCGAACCGCATATGATATATAAAACTGCAAAACACTTACTTTAAACATTTTGATGTTTACTGCTGATACAAACTGTAGAAAGCCGGTGAGCTGAGGAGAGACTAACTTAACCAGGATCAAGAGCTTAGACAAAGCTTTTGATGTTTTGCTCCCTCTTGAGTTTTGCTCTTTAGTTATTTTAGTGTTTAGTTTTCATAAATTAGAAGAAAAGAAGAGAAAACAGTAGGGCAACACAAAGAAGATTTAGAAAAGTGTTTTTCAAATTATTCAGTAGATGTTGGGGTATAAATAGCCCCGACATTTAATGTTTCAGGACAAATACAAGAAGAAGACAAACAGATAAGACTGATGACACTATTGTAGACACTGTAGCATCAGAATAGTACAAGCGTAAAGTCAACATAGGATCTTTAAAGATCTTAGTTCAGACTTTTGTACTGATGCTAATACATTATTCTTTCGGAAGCTCTTTATAGAAAACTATCTAATGTAGACAGTTATCCAAAAGCAGGTTACATTTATTCTTTCAACAGAAGAAACATATGTCTTCTGAAATATTGTTTTTCTTCCGAGGCAGATGTCTTTGGAAGTCTTCCGAAGTAAATGACTTTTATTCTTCGGAAGCAAGTGTTTTCTTCCGATAGTGTCTTCTGAGGTTTGTCTTCAGATAGAGTCTTCCGAAGCAACTTCTGAAGTATTGTCTTCGGAAGCATTTTTCTTTTATTTGTCTTCGGAAGCAGTTGTCTTTTATTTATGTCTTCCGAAGGTTCTTCTGAAGACTTGTCTTCGGAAGCTAGTGTCTTTTATTTGTCTTCGGAAGCAATTGGCTTTTATTTGTCTCTTCCGAAGGTTCTTCTGAAGACTTGTCTTCGGAAGCTAGTGTCCTGCAACATTTATTACAAAGATTATTTGAAAGGTGGTTTTGCTTCGTCAGTCCTTATTTTCCAACAATCTCCCTCTGGACTGATGAAGCCAAAACCACTTAATGTTAGATCCCAATCAATTTCTAGAACATCAGACTCAGTGGGGAAAGAATCATGAGAATGGTTCAAATGGGTCTCAGTAAAGCAAAGGCTTCTTTGTTTATCAGAGCTAGGCTTCTTTTGTTTATTTAAGCGTTAACCACCTTTTGAGAATAGTTTATGGATTATCTCCCTCTTTTTGGCTTAATCAGCCGGAGACAAGGCAGGGAAGAAAGAAAGGCAGAGAGAAGTGGGAGAAATGCTCTTTGAAAGGCAGTGGAGTAAGGGTAGTAGTAGTGAAGGTGGTTGAGAAGATTAGAAAACCTTCAAATGAAGGTGCCTGCATGGGGTTGGATTTGGATTACAGGACTAAAGATATCCGTTAATTCCATAAGGTGAAGAACTGATCCGTCCATCATTTTGTAGATGTCATCCGAATCCCTTACTTGAGAGTCAGTTTTATTATGACCTGAGTCCATCTCAGAGATGTCATAAACCCCTTTTTCTTGGTTCTGGGGATTTCCTAGCCTTAGTTTAAAGAAAAACTTCATTGGCTGTTGCCATACCAGGAGTCTTATTGCCTAATCCATTCAAATGAAAAGCCATTGGATTTGCATATGAAATGGATGCTCCTGATATATGATCAGGAGGTCAAGATGGACTTGACGACCGGATCTCATCCTCTTTTATAGGGTAGAGAAGTGTTGATGGATAGTGGGGGGGCTTTTAGAAACAGAGTTGTCCCTGGGAGAAAGGACGACCAACTGAAAGTCAACTGACATTTCAATGGTTAGTTAGGGTTCCCTTAGGAATACAACATCATCCTGTGAAGAGGATGAATGAGGAGCAGGATGGGAAGAGATGCTTGATATATCTGTGAGGATGAAACAGATGTATCCATGTGTTCAGTGGGAACACAATCATGTTCAGGGATCTCATCTTCCTGAACAGATTCTTTTGGGTTCATTAGGCTTGGAGGGTTTTGGAGAAGTATTTTATGGCCAATACCTAATTTTGGTGTGGAAGAAGGGTGGATGTGGGTTTACTAAAGATGGGTGTTTCTTTAGTATCATCCATCATTTTGAACATCAGTTAGTCAAGTCCGTCATAATATTATGAAGATCAAAGAGACAAACTGAAGGCATAGCCGGAACTTATGAACATTTTGGATGATATACCAGGTTATCAAACAGATGTTATTTGAAATAGTTGCCTGTAAAGATCAAAAGGACTGACTTCTACATAATCAAGTTTTTCAGGTTAACCTAAAAAGTTCATGATTAAGTATGAAATTACAAAACTGAGTTAGAATAAGAGAGAGAGAGGTTGAGACTTACACATTTGGTCAAGAAGACATGTTCATGCACATCCGAAAAGTACAGACGGAATTTTGTGAGGAATGAAGCCTGGTCCGAAGCCGTTACGCCATTATCATAAGCATGAAGCTTGCGACAAGGTAAGCATAAGTGCTTCGTGCCAGACGACATGCCTGACAATTTATCATCCGTAACCATGAGCATTACTTAGAGTCTTCAAGAGGAAGAAGAGTTTCTTGAAAAACCAGAGGAGGAATAGGGTTTAAGTAGAATTATGGAGAAGAAGATGATAAATAAGGGAAGTAATCCGAGAAGATTATTGGTTAAAAAGAAAATGGCGGTAATAATCTTCTTGAGCCGTGAGAGTCAGTATTGAGACTCGGGTCTATCAGAAAGATTGACAACTGTCACATCAAATGCAAAGCTCAAGATTTTTATTGCAGAATCGGAAGAATCTTATTTTAGACACAAGTTAAATAAACTTATGAAAGTTATCGGAAGAAGAAAATAGAAGAAGAGGATATCTTCGGAAGAAAAGACATCGGAAGGAGAGGAATGTAACAATGGAAAGTTTAAACATCAGATAGATATGAAGCAGTGATTATATAGCCACTAATCCTATCTGTGTATATAGATAATTACTGAAAGAAATCAAGAGTTCTTTATCAGTTGTTTATCCAATATCCATTGTTTGGATAATTAAAAAAAAAGTATCCTTTAATGTTTATTAACTCATATTTATCATGCCCAGTTTTGCTACAAACTTAGAGAAAGTTGAGGAGTCTAAGGGCTTGGTAAATATGTCAGCTATTTGATCACTTGTAGAGACATGTTCTGGAACTATTAGTCCTTTTTGAAAACAGTCTCTAATGAAGTGATGCCTTATTTCAATGTGTTTGGTTTTAGAATGATAGACAGGATTTTTTATTATGTTTTTGGCAGCTTCGCTGTCTATTAGAAGAGGTGTTTTTAGTTCAGTTATTCCAAAATCTAGCAGTTGATATTGTAACCAAAGAATTTGGGCAGTGCAATGGGCTGCTGCAATGTATTCAGCTTCAGCAGTTGAATTTGACACTGATGTTTGCTTCTTGCTTTGCCATGACACTAAGAAACCTGCAAAGAACTGACAACCTCCTGAAGTAGACTTTCTGGTGAGCGAGCAGCCAACATAATCACTATCTGTAAAACCAACAAGCTTGCAAATTTGATTAGCAGGATACCAAATACCTAGTATAGGAGTACCTTTAAGATATCTGAGTATCCTCTTCACAAATGAAAGATGAGATTGTTTGGGAGCAGATTGATATCTTGCACAGACACATGTTGCATACATGATGTCTGGCCTTGATGCAGTAAGATACATCAGAGAACCAATCATGCACCGGTAGAGAGTTTGATCTACAGGTTCACCATTGTCATCTGAACATATGCCAGGACTTGTTGCCATGGGAGTAGAAATTATTTTGCAATCATTCATATCAAATTTATTAAGAAGATCTTTTACATATTTAGATTGATGAATGAAAGTCCCGTGTGGGGTTTGTTTGACTTGAAGTCCTAAAAATGTTTTTAGTTCACTTAAAGCACTCATTTCAAACTTAGAAGACATTAATTTAGAGAATTGTTCACACATGGACTGTTTTGTTGATCCAAAAATGATGTCATCAACATAAATTTAGACTAACAAGAGTTCCTTATCTACCCTTTTTATGAACAAAGTCTTATCAATGGTTCCCCGTGAGAAATTATTAGAAAGAAGGAATTGAGAGAGAGTGTCATACCATGCTCTTGGAGCTTGTTTTAGGCCATAAAGTGCTTTGTCTAGTTTGTACACCCAATCAGGATGATGAACATCATCAAATCCTGGTGGTTGACAAACATAGACTTCCTCTTTTATTGTCCCATACAGGAAAGCACTCTTTATGTCCATCTGGTATACCTTTATGTTATGTGAGATGGCAAATGCTAGGAAGAGTCTAATGGCTTCCAATCTTGCCATAGGAGCAAAAGTCTCATCATAGTCAATACCTTCCTCTTGACAGTAACCTTGTACAACTAACCTGGCCTTATTTTTTATTATAATGCCTCTGTCATCTGTTTTATTTCTGAATACCCATCTGGTTCCGATGGGATATTTTCCATCGGGCAAGGGACATAAAGTCCAAACATTTTGCCTTTTGAACTGCAACAGTTCATCTTGCATTGCCTCTACCCAATTATTGTCTTTAAGAGCCTCCTGATATTTAGACGGCTCAATTTGGGATAGAAAGGCTGCATGAAGACAAAAGTTTGAAATCTGGCTTCTTGTTTGAACTCCTTTACTTAGATCACCTAAGATTTGTTCTAGAGGATGATTTTTGTTGAAAGGAATGATGTCCAAACAGTTATTTGAGGAGGCAGCATCGGAATAAGACAAGTTTTCGATGGGGGTCAGAGAGTTTGGAATGTGATCAGGAACATCTATGGATGCATTATCCAAGACAGGAGATGGAGGAGTAGATGGTATATCGTCTTGGTTTTGAGAATTTGCTTCTTGAGAATTTATTTGATGAGATGGAAAAGAAGTGAAGAACTTTGAAACAGAATCGTCCTCAATAGAAGATAGATCTTCAGAAGTTTGACATGACTCTGATGAAGGAGAAGAAGAGGGGATGGAAGGGATGAATGAGAAGCTTTCAAGATCAAAAAGATCATCAGGTGCAGAAGGAAAGGATGAGGTTGATGCTAATTCATTGAATTTTACATCAATAGATTCCTCAATTATTTTTGTTCTGAGATTGAAAGCTCGATATGCTTTAGAAGTCTGAGAATATCCAACAAAGTATCCAGAATCAACTTTAGCAGCAAATTTGGACAAAGAGTCTTTTGTATTTAGGATAAAACACGGACATCCAAAGACTTTGAAGAAGGAAATGAGAGGCTTTATTTTATACAGAATTTCATAGGCAGTCTTGTTATGTCTTTTTACAATGTGAACTCTGTTCAATACATAACAAGCAGTGTTTACTGCCTCAGCCTAGAATGATAAAGGTAATCCTGAGTCTGCAAGCATGGTTCTTGCAGCTTCAATCAGTGTCCTGTTCTTTCTTTCTACAACTCCATTTTGAGCAGGAGTTCTAGGAGCACTATATTGTCTAAGGATTCCTTTAGAAATACAAAATTTATCAAGAACTTGATTTTTGAATTCTGTGCCATTGTCACTCCTTATCATTTTAACAGGAAGACTGAATTGTCTTTCAAGATGAGTGACAAGAGCAATTATTTTATCAGAAGTCTCATCTTTGCTGAAAAGGAAGAAGGTCCAGCAAAATCTTGAGTAATCATCTACAACAACTAGACAATATCTTTTTCTTGCCAAACTAGCTACCTTCACTGGACCAAACAGATCCATATGAAGCAGATTAAGACAGTTAGTTGTTTTGGATTCCTCAATAGACTTATGTGAAGTTTTATGTTGCTTTCCCTTTAAGCAAGATTCACATTGACCTTCAAAATGAAATTCTTTAAAAGGCAATCCTCTTACTAGAGAAAGGGTTGAAAGCTTGTGAAGAGTTTGGTGATTAAGGTGACTGAGTCTCCTATGCTAGAGAGTGGTTTCAGAAGATGATGCTTTGGCTATCAAACATGTAGGTGAAGATGTTTGAGAGTCAGTAGTCATATCTACAACATAGACATTTCCACGTCTTTTAGCCGTTAGCAAAGTGTGTTGATCAATCAAGACCTTTATTTTAGAGTTTATTTCTGGAGAAAGAATTTTGCAACCTTCTTTAGTGAAAAATGAATTAAAATTTTTGTCAGCCAGTTGAGAAACACTCAAGAGATTAAACTTGAGGTTTTCAACTAAGCTAACATCTTTAAATTTCAAATTTCCTCCTGAGACAGAACCGGATCCCACTATCCAACCTTTTGCATTATTTCTGAAAGAAACAGATCCACCATTATTTGGAATGAAGTCATTTAGAATGGATCTGTATCCAGTCATGTGCCTAGATCCTCCACTATCCACATACCAGAGATGATTTTGGTTTGAAGAGGATTTCTGAGCATCAGAAATATCTGCTTCAGGTTGATCAGAAGAGCAAGAATCTTCACCAACAGCCATAAGAGCAAAATTTGTTGGTTAAAAAGTGATGAGGGCATGGCCAACATCTTCAGGCAAGCTGCTCCAGTCTATGTACTCTTGAGAGAAAAGAGCCTGTTGACCAGATGATGAAGATTTGACAGCATGTCCCATTTATTTGTGAAGAAGGAGCTGTAACAACTTGAAGTGAGGCAGGAGTAAGTTGGTACATGTTTCCATTTGCAGTTTGTACATATTGCACATTGTTAGAAGAAGAGTTTTGTGCAATGTGTGCTGATTCTTGAGGATTATTGGACCTTTTGAAAGAAGAAAAGGTGGATGAATGTGGTGTTGAAGAGGTGTGTGAAGGTATGTTTGGATAGGTCACATAAGAAGAAGGGTTAGAGTTTGAAGCATTAGTGCATTCCTTGGCAAAATGTCCAGTGCCATGACATCTATAACATTGGACAGTAGCCTTATTTAGACCAATCCTGGTTTTTCCATGGATACCGGGAAATTTTCTTCCTGTCCTCTTGTAGAACTTGTTAGTTCTTATGCTCAAGAGAGCCAGTTGATGGAGAATATCCATCTCTTCCAAGTCATCACTTGGAACTTGATGAAGATCGTCCATGATAAAACAAGGATGGTCAGAGGGGAGAGAGTGGTCATCACATGAAGAGAATGAAGAGGTGATACCAGTAGTTATGTCAATATGTTCATCATAACCCTGATCATTTATCACAGAGTTATGACTAAGGAGAGCAGTGTTCCCTTGAACATACTCTTCAGTTGATTTTCCAGATTTTATTAGTTTTCTTTTCTGGTCAATCTCTCGCTCAAAAGTGAGTAACTTACCATAAGTGAGAGTTTACCAAAATCTGGTGAAGATCTCATGACTATAGAGTAAGTTTCCCATTTTTCAGGGAGAGATCTTAAAAATCGATTTAGAACTGAGACAGGAGGATACACTTGACCAACTAATTTTAGTTCACTTAAGAGAGAAGTGAACCTTTCAAATTGCTGAGTCAGTGACTCATTATTTAGTTGGCAGAATGTCTCATATTGTTGAGCCAATATCTCTCTAGTATTGGCTACAACATCATCAGTACCACCGAATTGCTCTTTTAGAGCATCCCATAAGTCCTTAGCAGACTCATGGTGAAGAAGACCCGAATAGATTTCATTCGGAAGGGCCATGGCCAGCTGAGCATGTGCCTTGGCATCAAGCTCCAATTTATGAAAGTCTTCTTCAGTATAGTTTCGGGGATCTTTAGGGACATCATCTCCAGTCTCTGTGTCCAAGACCATTGGTTTATGAGGTCCGAACATGACAGACTTCCAACATCCTGTATGATTATTTGACAGGAAATGTAACATCCGTCTCTGCCAAATATTATATTGATGCCTAACCAGAATTGGTGGCTTCGTGGCAGAACCAGTGTTATGCGGGTCTAAGGTGAATTTTTCTGCCATTTGTTTAAACCGTTTTGAGTAAATCAGTAGTGAGTACTCAAGATAGTTTGGTTGAAGGATTTTTGAACACTTTAAAGTTTCAAAAATCAATCTTTAGCAGATTTTGAAAAGAAGATGATAATAGAAAACTAAACACAGATATTAAAGCGAGCTTTGAATTTTAGCCTTGATGGTTAAACCAAGACTAATGAACAAGGCTCTGATACCAATTGTAGAAAGCCGGTGAGCTGAGGAGAGACTAACTTAACCAGGATCAAGAGCTTAGACAAAGCTTTTGATGTTTTGCTCCCTCTTGAGTTTTGCTCTTTAGTTATTTTAGTGTTTAGTTTTCATAAATTAGAAGAAAAGAAGAGAAAACAGTAGGGCAACACAAAGAAGATTCAGAAAAGTGTTTTTCAAATTATTCAGTAGATGTTGGGGTATAAATAGCCCCGACATTTAATGTTTCAGGACAAATACAAGAAGAAGACAAACAGATAAGACTGATGACACTATTGCAGACACTGTAGCATCAGAATAGTACAAGCGTAAAGTCAACATAGGATCTTTAAAGATCTTAGTTCAGACTTTTGTACTGATGCTAATACATTATTCTTTCGGAAGCTCTTTATAGAAAACTATCTAATGTAGACAGTTATCCAAAAGCAGGTTACATTTATTCTTTCAACAGAAGAAACATATGTCTTCTGAAATATTGTTTTTCTTCCGAGGCAGATGTCTTTGGAAGTCTTCCGAAGTAAATGACTTTTATTCTTCGGAAGCAAGTGTTTTCTTCCGATAGTGTCTTCTGAGGTTTGTCTTCAGATAGAGTCTTCCGAAGCAACTTCTGAAGTATTGTCTTCGGAAGCATTTTTCTTTTATTTGTCTTCGGAAGCAGTTGTCTTTTATTTATGTCTTCCGAAGGTTCTTCTGAAGACTTGTCTTCGGAAGCTAGTGTCTTTTATTTGTCTTCGGAAGCAATTGGCTTTTATTTGTCTCTTCCGAAGGTTCTTCTGAAGACTTGTCTTCGGAAGCTAGTGTCCTGCAACATTTATTACAAAGATTATTTGAAAGGTGGTTTTGCTTCGTCAGTCCTTATTTTCCAACACAAACCTGTGCTCTCACCAACCTTTGTGTTGACCCTTTTACTCGCATGTTTTCTCAGGTAACTAAGGCACGCACACAAGGGTAGGATGCTAGGATGGAGTCCCATGCATCAGCTTTAGTGTCTTAGACAATTTAATAACGATTGACATTTGTTTTGTTATGTAATGTTAAATACTTAAACCGCTTCCGCACTACTATTCTTTGAGTTTTCAAAACTGTTAAACTTATGCTTCTGCAACTTATAATTACAATGTTGTTTTGACAACTTAAACTTTTTACTTCCGCAACTCTGATTCTTCTAAACTGTTTTATCCAAGTTATTGGATGTACGTATGAAACCAGACATGTAAGTCTCGCAACATTGTGTGACCGGAGACTGCGATCCTGATTAGTATTGCTCGCGCCCTGTTACCATCGTGTGGCATGATGACACGGGGTCTTGCGCACCCTGGCCCCCTTGCGGTTGCCTTTTTCCGGAAGTTGCGAGCTTGTTGGGCGGCATTGGCAAGGTTTTTATCGATTTTGGCCTATGGGGGGCTAAGGAGAAGGGTAGTGTCTGTTCCAGTCACTTTACTTTTTGTGCAGAATGTATATATAGGGGGGTACTAGTAGTTGAAAGCCATGGGAGACGGGCGTCCCTATTACCTGGCCATGCGGCTCGGGCACGGCACCATGTCTCGGCCAACCGGCTGAGGGGCGGCCCATCGCATGGCACGCTGACACGGGGTTTTGTGGACCTCGGCCCCCCTGCGGTTGCCTTATTCCTGATGTTTTTAGCGTGGTTGTCGGCTTTTTGTGGGCTACTATGCGATTTTGGTTTGTGAAGGGGTACGGAAGAAAGTAGTGTCTGTTCTTGTCACTTTACTTTTTGTGCAGAATGTATATATAAGGGGGTAGTAGTAGTTGAATGGTATGGGGGGAGCAGCCCCATGCCATCAACGACCATGAATGGCTGCAAACTCGAGACAAGCGGCCCCCCAACGTAGCCCATTCATGGTCTGTCCAAGCCTCTGCTCAATGTCCCGCAATGACATGGTTGCCAGCACCCATTTGTTTCTGAGTTGTGTTGGTTGGTTGCCTGATTACCCTGGTTCCCGAGTTGTGTTGGTTGGTTGCCTGATTACCTGGTCCCTGAGTTGGTTCGGTTGGTTGCCCGATTACCCTGGTCCTGAGTTGGTTCTGTTGGTTGCCCGGTGACCCTGGTCCCTATCTATGCGAGCTTGTTTTTGACAAGCAATGGTGCCTCTACCTGATGTGCCTTTCGAAGCTGGTGCCTTTTTGTATCCGAGGGTGTGGGTTTAGAGCAGCTCATGCCCTCAACGA
>CM018691.1:119243747-119266247 GCA_009363875.1 Mikania micrantha | reverse complement strand
ACGGGGTCTTGCACACCCCGGCCCCCCTGCGGTTGCCTTTTTCCGGATGTTTCGAGCTTGTTCGGCGCAATTGGCATGGTTTTTATCGATTTTGGCCTGTGGGGGTGATGTCGACGGAGCTTAGCTAATAAACTAACTAAAAACCGACTTTAAACTAGACACAAAGTAATAAATCTAGACTCTCTAAAACCTAAGCTACCGACAGGCAAGTGTACCTATCGTATGTAGCAAGACAAAAGTAAGTCCGGATATCGAACCCACAGACTTCTACAGACTGTACTAACTAGACTCTAGGACTTATCTATACACAATTTTGTACTTAAATAAAATAATAATAAGGAAGGGGGGGTTTTCTAAAAAAACTAATAACTTAAATAGACTAAAACAGACGAGCAAACCAAAGACTAAATCAGAGAAGATAAGAAGCACTACCTAGGCTTGAATCATATACATGCTTGACAAGGTTCTATCGAGGATTGGAACTAATGTGATACCGGGATCTTATAATACTAAACTCACAGGAAATCTAGAGCACCCTCGACCCTTCTCAAGGATAGTCAACTAAAGTTCCTACAAGCCGTTAAACCACCGGATACATGGATTTCCCTCACAGGTCATCCAACTATTTATGAAATATCCACTAGATTATCTACCTCACAGTATAATAATCTCAAAACACCTAAGAAATAACCGTTAAACAATCTACCTCACGGCGCGACAGTTACAGTTCACTTAAATGCTAGGGACAACTTGGATTTTCCTATTGGACTCAATAAACAAGGTTTAATAGACAAATTAGATTGATCTTCTCACGAAGGCTCTAACCTAGCAATCTAAAAACCAAGACTTATCGACAACTTCTCACCTCACGGCTATTAAAGTTAGTTGCACATCTTAATCGTCTAAATCATAACAAAACATTCCTATGAATCACTCGGCCTAAGCAACTCATCCACTAATCAAGAACACACAGTAATTGATTCTAGCATGCACCTATTTCGCGACAGACAATCGCCAAGACACATGAGGAACATAACATCAATCATTCAACAATCAAAGACATACATACACATCCAATATTCAAAACCAAATCTTTAAATCATAAATCCATCACATCATATTGTTCCAAAACCGAATCAAACCAAAATCAAACATGCATAATCATCTAACCTAGATAGTTCTAAATATTTAGCCAAGAAACATTGTATGAAAACAAATCATAATCTGTTTAAAGTAAGAAAACATGAGAAACAAACGAAATAAAGTAAACCGATCACGTTACACCCTTCGGATCACTCGTCTTGGGCTTCCCGATGATCAAGATCGACTCTAATCTCGTCCTCTCGCCTCTTGTCGCCTCCTAGGTCGTCTCTGATCGTCCCAAATCGAATGTCCCCGACTCCAGCCGTTTTCCAAAACATAAACTCGAAAAACTGAATTTTTAACCCTGTCGCGTAGCGCGACATGTGTCCCCAAGCCCGTCGCGTAGCGCGACGGGTTTCGCTACCCGACAAAATAGTCGGGTCAACCGGCATTATTAAGTGAGGGGCATTTCAGTCATTTCCACCTGTCGCGTAGCGCGACAGGGTTTCTTGTGGTCCTCGCGTAGCGCGAGGAGTTGTTAAATCCAGAATTCTTCTACTTTTGTCTTCGGATTTGTTCTCGACCAACTGGGAGCTCTATTTCTTGATCTTTTACTTCAAAAATGATATGTTTATTATCTGCAAGCATAAAATTACCAAATTGTGAAGAACCAGCATAAATCGACTCTAAAAACTAATAAACTGTACAGAAACTCGAAAGAAACAAATAGAAAAATAGATGTGTTTTGCAACACATCACATCCCCACACTTATCTCTTTTTCGTCCCTGAAAAAGGCTTATGCAAAAATCTGGGATCATAGCTAGGTAAAACGGTTTCTACACAATTAACAAAGTCAATTCAAAATTCAATGCTTTGGAAAAGATTGCAAGTATTTTTATCCTTTTAAACCCATACTGATTATTCATGCCCCTTAATCATGGTTCATTAAGTTCATGTTCTACATTTCATTTCATTTGACCCACACTTAGGTAATTTAAAACCAACTCAATCCTGGATTCTAGCTTTCAAGTCATCCTTACATATAAACAAACAAGAAATTTCTCAAATCAGATTTTTATGAATGAACGCAGATGAAAGCGTGAGCATTTTTCTTTTACACATTGAACTTAACTCAGTGGTGTTTCAACCAGGCTGCAACCCGGCGTGTGACACATAAGTTTTTAATCCAACTTCTTTTCTTTCATTTTTTTTTTCTTTTTACTCAGCTTATTTGGTGAAATGAAGGCGCCATAAGACTCGGATTTATTCTCATAAAAAGAGTACTTATGTGCCAAGCAAAAATCAGATTTTCAAAACTCTCATTTGTTATTATGCAAAAATTCATTTACAACTAGAAAACAATTTCATTAATTCCAAACTCCCCAAGATGTTTCCCATGAAAATCATGCATTTAAGTAAAATTTTTTACCAATCCCACGGGATGAAAACAATCAGTTGAGCCTTCTTACACATCCCATAACCAAAACATAAAACCCAAACCAACAAGTTAACCGTGAATGAAACCATCAAACCTAACTTTTCTATCATTTCCCATCATGCTTTTGCAACCAACTTAAACAAGGACAAGGAAGATCTAAGCCAAAGATGTAAAAACAAAATAAAAATAAAAATTTTCAAAAATTTTCAAAAATTTTGACTCAAAAACTTAAGTAAACTAAAATTCGAAAACTAACTACTAAAAGAAAACAAGACTAAAACAAAGTTTCCCATCCCCACACTTAAACTTTACATTGTCCCCAATGTAGAGAAAAAGGGAACCCAAAAGAAAAACTAAAAACTAAAAACTGAAAATGACTTAGCTGGTTAACGAGAAAACTGTCGAGTGCCAATCTTTCTATGTAGCTCCACAATCCACAATTCTGCTCCACAGGCTATAAACAATAACATAAGATCTACACAAAACAAAGACCAAACAAGCATCAACACATCCAAAGAAACATAATGATATCTATGATTAAGCCCAACCACAAACCGACCTTACCAATTAACTAAAATTAATAAAGAAAAACAAATCAAACAAAGAAAATAAAAATTAAAATAAAAAAAAACTAAACTAACTAAAAATTTGAAAAACATCAATTCAATGCAACAAAAATGAACTTAGAAAGCCTCCTACGGTAGTGAACACGATGTATGAAAAGGAATTGGGGTTAAAATTTGAAAACTAGGGTTTAAAAAAAACTTTTAAGCATTCCCGGCCCTGTCGCGTACCGCGACAGATTTTAAATAGGCCGTCGCGTTACGCGACGAATGTTTGACCCGCAAAGTTGACCAAATGTCTCGCGTAGCGCGACAGATGTCCAATGAGTGTCGCGTGACGCGACGGGGTCATTTTTCCAGAGAGTTTCTGGTATTTTCATGCCTTAGCCAAAATTTTCACCCCAATTAATTCCCAACCATCCACAACCCTTTTAAAGCTCAGAAATACATACCTGGTGACTCCAATTCATCATTATGGTATCAAATTGACTATAAACCTGCAAAACAAATTAAAACACACAAAAACGAAAACGAAAACGAAAAACGAAAACAATCACGAAAAATGAAAAACTTCAACGACACTAAGAAACTACTAATTCTACAAACTCTACACTTGGGAGTTTAACCCAAGAGCTTCCTCAAACTCAACTCAAGTAGAGGAATCAAGGGAAACCTCCTCCCTTGCCATCAAATCAGGACCACGATCATCAACATCCCATGGTCGTCCTCCCACAACTTCATTCACACCTACATCATCACTAACCAAAATCACACCATCCACTTGATGGACTAACTCACCACCGGCCTTCATTGACTTTTCTATCTTCAAACAGATGCTCTCATCACCCACTCTAAAAGTGAGTTTTCCCTCATACACATCTATGATGGCCTTAGCGGTGCGCAAGAATGGGCGCCCAAGAATGATGGGAACCACCGTGTCCGCCTCCATGTCCATCACAACAAAATCCACGGGAAACACAAACTTATCCACTTTTACTAAGACATTCTTCAAAATCCCCCGTGGACACTTCACCGACCGATCCGCCAACGACAAGGTCATGCGTGTGGGGGACAAATCACCAAGGGCTAGCTTCTCATATAAAGAATATGGCATCAGATTGATGCTAGCCCCTGAGTCCGCCAGAGCATACCTCCTCACATCGTCTCCAAATAAGCACGGGATAGTAAACATTCCCGGATCTGCAAGCTTTTCGGGAAGCTTGTTTAAGATCACCGCAGAACAACCCGCACTCAATGGCACGTTGGCGACCTCTCCTAAACGGTCCTTAGACTTCAGCAATTCTTTTAGAAACTTAGCATATTTAGGAATACGCTGAAGGACATCAATGAGTGGGAGATTGATCTTCAATTGTCTGAAAATATCAAGGAAGTGCCCGTATTCCTTCGCATGCTTTTGATTAGTTAAGCGCGCGGGGTAAGGAACACGGGTAAGATCAATCTCCGGTGTGGGCTTACACATGACCGGTTTCTTCCCACTACCGGTTTCTCAACTAGAGACTCACTGGTTGGTGCGGTACTTGCTGGGACTAGCCTCGTTTGCACCCTCCCAGGAGTCTCCATCTCAATCTCCTCATCCACCGGTTCCTCCTCATCTACATCAACTGGTGGAATCACTCTCTCGCTCTCCTCAACCTCAACTAACACGGGTGGCATGAACACCTCTCCTCTACCTCCTCCAGAACGGGTAGTAACCGCCTTAACGTGGGCGTTTGGGTTGGTTTGGGGCTGACCCGGGAACTGGCCTTGAGGCCGTTCATCCAACCGTTTGGCAATGTCACCAACCGTTCTTTGCAAATCAAGGAATGCAGACTGTTGGTTCTTGAGGAGGACATCATGTTCATGTAGGATCTTTTGTGTAGTGGCATCCTTAGCCACTAACTGAGTCAATAACTCCTCTATCCTACCCAAACCACCACCAGCACCTGAAGTGCTACCAGTGCTACCAGAACTACCACTCGGCTGCCCCTGCCCCTGGTTTTGACCAGAATGAAAACCAGGGGGATTACCTGAAGATCTATAAGTTTGGTTTGAATGATTTCCCCAACCGGGGTTATAAGAATGCCCAAACCTACCCTGTCCGCCTACAAAATTAGCCTGCTCCTGGCTCACCAAACACTCAGAAGTGGCATGACCACCTCTGCATATCTCACACCTATCTACTCTCATCTTCAACTCCTTTACATCCCTAGCTAAAGACTCAAGAGCAGCAGCAACACTAGTGTCCACATTGACGTGGTGAACTCCTCTTGTAGAAGAGGAGGAACTAGCAATAGGAGTGGAATTCCTATTTGATGACCGCTGCTCATGCTCGGCCTGAGCGAAGCTCTCAAAAAGATCATTGCATTCGGCCACATCCCTCTTACCCATGAGGTGGCCTCCTGCAGAAGTGTCAAATCTGGCACGAGTCTCATATGTGAGCCCATTGTAGAATTTCTCTACAAGGGCCCATTCAGACAAACCATGCTGGGAGCATCGGCTAAGAAGATTTTGAAACCTTTCCCACGCAAGATAGTAAGGCTCATCAGGGGCCATTCGGAATGAATGGATCTCATCTCTCAGGCGGGCGGCCTTAGCAGGTGGGAAGTACTTTTTAAGAAAAGCATCCCGAAGGCTAACCCAAGTAGTGAAAGTGCCTGGAGGATGAGAATCGAGCCAAGTAGCTGCTCGCCCCGACAAAGAAAAAGGAAAAAGCTGCATGAAAATCGCATCTTCGGTAGCACCTTGAAGATTAAAGGTGCCACAGATGCGTGTGAGCCGAGCAAGATGCGCGGGTGCATCTTCATCATCACGACCATTAAACTGAGAGTTATTAATCGCAGTCATGATATATGAAGGAATCTGCCATGAATTTTCATTCGGGATCGGTGGCAGTAAAATGGGGTTATTAAGCCCCGTGAAACCCGCAGTGGCCTGCTGGTGAACAGTGCGACGCTCAGCCATTGGTGGAACAAAATGTAACCTCGGACTAGAATGGGTGGAAGAACTAGAAGAAGATGGTGGTGTGTGCTCAGAAAAATCAACAGAAATGGGAGTAGAGGCACTTACCTCGCTCGTAGAACCTTCAGAAAAGTCCCGCGAATCGCTCCTTAATGGCAATGAAAGCTCAGGTGGCGGTCCGTGTGAGCGTAGGTGGGGCATACACTACCAAACCTGCAATCAAATAAAAGCAAATCAAAAAGAAATAAAACAAAACAAAATAAAGATAAACTAAAATTGAAAAGCAAAATAAACACAATTATGCACAGATAAGAACAAGAACTAGTTGGCACAATCGACTAAGAAGTCCCCGGCAACGGCGCCAAAAACTTGATGTCGACGGAGCTTAGCTAATAAACTAACTAAAAACCGACTTTAAACTAGACACAAAGTAATAAATCTAGACTCTCTAAAACCTAAGCTACCGACAGGCAAGTGTACCTATCGTATGTAGCAAGACAAAAGTAAGTCCGGATATCGAACCCACAGACTTCTACAGACTGTACTAACTAGACTCTAGGACTTATCTATACACAATTTTGTACTTAAATAAAATAATAATAAGGAAGGGGGGTTTTCTAACAAAACTAATAACTTAAATAGACTAAAACAGACGAGCAAACCAAAGACTAAATCAGAGAAGATAAGAAGCACTACCTAGGCTTGAATCATATACATGCTTGACAAGGTTCTATCGAGGATTGGAACTAATGTGATACCGGGATCTTATAATACTAAACTCACAGGAAATCTAGAGCACCCTCGACCCTTCTCAAGGATAGTCAACTAAAGTTCCTACAAGCCGTTAAACCACCGGATACATGGATTTCCCTCACAGGTCATCCAACTATTTATGAAATATCCACTAGATTATCTACCTCACAGTATAATAATCTCAAAACACCTAAGAAATAACCGTTAAACAATCTACCTCACGGCGCGACAGTTACAGTTCACTTAAATGCTAGGGACAACTTGGATTTTCCTATTGGACTCAATAAACAAGGTTTAATAGACAAATTAGATTGATCTTCTCACGAAGGCTCTAACCTAGCAATCTAAAAACCAAGACTTATCGACAACTTCTCACCTCACGGCTATTAAAGTTAGTTGCACATCTTAATCGTCTAAATCATAACAAAACATTCCTATGAATCACTCGGCCTAAGCAACTCATCCACTAATCAAGAACACACAGTAATTGATTCTAGCATGCACCTATTTCGCGACAGACAATCGCCAAGACACATGAGGAACATAACATCAATCATTCAACAATCAAAGACATACATACACATCCAATATTCAAAACCAAATCTTTAAATCATAAATCCATCACATCATATTGTTCCAAAACCGAATCAAACCAAAATCAAACATGCATAATCATCTAACCTAGATAGTTCTAAATATTTAGCCAAGAAACATTGTATGAAAACAAATCATAATCTGTTTAAAGTAAGAAAACATGAGAAACAAACGAAATAAAGTAAACCGATCACGTTACACCCTTCGGATCACTCGTCTTGGGCTTCCCGATGATCAAGATCGACTCTAATCTCGTCCTCTCGCCTCTTGTCGCCTCCTAGGTCGTCTCTGATCGTCCCAAATCGAATGTCCCCGACTCCAGCCGTTTTCCAAAACATAAACTCGAAAAACTGAATTTTTAACCCTGTCGCGTAGCGCGACATGTGTCCCCAAGCCCGTCGCGTAGCGCGACGGGTTTCGCTACCCGACAAAATAGTCGGGTCAACCGGCATTATTAAGTGAGGGGCATTTCAGTCATTTCCACCTGTCGCGTAGCGCGACAGGGTTTCTTGTGGTCCTCGCGTAGCGCGAGGAGTTGTTAAATCCAGAATTCTTCTACTTTTGTCTTCGGATTTGTTCTCGACCAACTGGGAGCTCTATTTCTTGATCTTTTACTTCAAAAATGATATGTTTATTATCTGCAAGCATAAAATTACCAAATTGTGAAGAACCAGCATAAATCGACTCTAAAAACTAATAAACTGTACAGAAACTCGAAAGAAACAAATAGAAAAATAGATGTGTTTTGCAACACATCAGGGGGCTAAGGAGAAAAGTAGTGTCTGTTCCAGTCACTTTACTTTTTGTGCAGAATGTATATATAGGGGGGTACAAGTACTTGAAAGCCATGGGAGACGGGCGGCCCCATGGCATGGCCATGTGGCCCCGGTGCGACACCATTTCTAGGCCAAGCGGCCTATGGGAGGCCCAACGCGTGGCACTATGACACGTGGTCTTGCGCACCACGGCCCCCCTGCGGTAGCCTTTTTCCGGATGTTTCGAGCTTTTTGGTCGGCTTTGGCAACGTTTTCAGCGATTTTGGCCTGTGGGGGGCTAAGGAGAATGGTAGTGTCTGTTTCAGTCACTTTACTTTTTGTGCAGAATGTATATATAGGGGGTACCAGTAGTTGAAAGCCATGGGAGACGGGCGAACCCATGGCCAGGCCATGCGGCCCGGGAGCGGCACCATTTCTCGGCCAAGCGGCCTATGGGCGGCCCATCGCGTGGCACTATGACACGGGGTCTTGGGCACCCCGGCCCCCCTGCGGTAGCCTTCTTCCGGATGTTTCGAACTTTTTGGTCGGCTTTGGCAACGTTTTCAACGATTTTGGCCTGTGGGGGACTAAGGAGAAGGGTAGTGTCTGTTCCAGTCACTTTACTTTTTGTGTAGAATGTATATATAGGCGGATACCAGTAGTTGGCGGCCCCATGGTCTGTCCAAGCGGCCCGAGCGCGGCCCCATTTCTAGGCCAACCGGCCTATGGACGGCCCATCGCGTGGCACTATGACACGGGGTCTTGGGCACCCCGGCCCCCTGCGGTTGCCTTTTTCAGGAAGTTGCGAGCTTGTTGGGCGTTATTGGCAACGTTTTCAACGATTTTGGCCTGTGGGGGACTAAGGAGAAGGGTAGTGTCTGTTCCAGTTACTTTACTTTTTGTGCAGAATGTATATATAGGCGGGTATCAGTAGTTGAAAGCCATGGGAACCGGGCGGCCCCATGGTCTGTCCAAGCGGCCCGGGCGCGACCCCATTTCTAGGCCAACCGGCCTATGGGCGGCCCATCACGTGGCACAATGACACGGGGTCTTGGGCACCCCGGCCGCCCTGCGGTTGCCTTTTTCAGGAAGTTGCGAGCTTCCTGGGCGTTATTGGCAAGGTTTTTATCCATTTTGGCCTGTGGGGGGCTAAGGAGAAGGGTAGTGTCTGTTCCAGTCACTTTACTTTTTGTGCAGAATGTATATATAGGGGGTACCAGTAGTTGAAAGCCATGGGAGCCGGGCGGCCCCATGGCCTGGCCATGCGGCCCGGGCGCGGCACCATTTCTAGGCCAAGCGGCCTATGGGCGGCCCATCGCGTGGCACGATGACACGGGGTCTTGCGCACCCCGGCCCCCCTGCGGTAGCCTTTGTCCGGATGTTTCCACCTTGTTGGGCGGATTTGGCAGCCTATTTATTGATTTTGGCTTGTGTGGGGCTAAGGAGAAACGTAGTGTCTGTTCCAGTCACTTTACTTTTTGTGCAAAATGTATATATATGGGGGTACTACTAGATGAAAGCAATGGTAGACAGGCGGCCCCATGGCCTGGCCATGCGGCCCGGGCGCAACACCTATACTAAGCCGGGCGGCACATGGGCGGCCTATCATTTGGCATGATGACACAGGGTCTTGTGGACATCGGCCCCCTTTTGGCCTAACCTGCGCCACGGAGGCGCGGGGGCGTGGGGGCGCATGGACGGCCCATCGAATGGCACGCTGACCTAGGGTCTGGCACACCCCAGAACGCCTGTGGTGGCTGATTCTTGATAATGGTAGCGCGTTGGGCGGAATTGACATGGAGGACCGATGGCCCAATGGCCTGGCCATGCGGCCCGTGCGTAGCACCATTTCATGGCCGGGCGGCACATGGGCGACCCATTGAATGGCACGCTGACACGGGGTCTTGCCCATCTTGGCCGAGCTGTGGTAGCCTTATTTCGGATATTAGGAGAGTGTTGGGCGGCATTGGCAAGGTTTTTATCGAATTTGGCCTATGGAGCCCCAACAATAAAGTAGTGTCTGTTCCAGTCACTTTACTTTTTGTGCATAATGTATATATTGGGGGTACTTGCGCACCCCGGCCCCCTGCAGTTGCCCTTTTCAGAAAGTTGCGAGCTTGTTGGGAGGCTTTGGCAAGGTTTTTATCGATTTTGGCCTGTTGGGGGCTAAGGAGAAAGGTAGTGTCTGTTCCAGTCACTTTACTTTTTGTGCAGAATGTATATATAGGGGGTACCAGTAGTTGAAAGCCATGGGATCCCGGCGGCCCCATGGCCTGGCCATGCGGCCCGGGCGCGGCACCATTTGTCGGCCAAGCGGCCTATGGTTGGCCCATCGCGTGGCACAATGACACGGGGTCTTGAGCACTCCGGCCCAACTGCGGTAGCCTATTTCCGGATTTTGCGAGCTTGTTGGGCGGCATTGGCAAGGTTTATATCGATTTTGGCCTGTGGGGGGCTACGGAAGAAAGTAGTGTCTGTTCCAGTCACTTTGCTTTTTGTGCAGAATGTATATATGGGGGGGGGTACTAGTAGTTGAATGCCATGAGAGACGGGCGTCCCCATGCCCTGGCCATGCGGCCCAGGCACGACACCATGTCTCGGCCAACCGGCTGAGGGCGGCCCATCGCATGGCACGCTGACACGGGGTTTTGTGGACCTCGGCCCCCCCTGCGGTTGCCTTATTCCTAAAGTTTTTAGAGTGGTTGTCGGCTTTTTGTGGGCTACTATGCGATTTTGGTTTGTGAAGGGGTACGGAAGAAAGTAGTGTCTGTTCCTGTCACTTTACTTTTTGTGCAGAATGTATATATAGGGGGTAGTAGTAGTTGAATGGTATGGGGGGGGGGAGCAGCCCCATGCCCTCAACGACCATGAATGGCTGCAAACTCGAGACAAGCGGCCCACCAACGCAGCCCATTCATGGTCCGTCCCAGCATCTGCTCAATGACCCGCAATGACATGGTTGCCTGCACCCATTTGTTTCCGAGATTGTTCAGTTGGTTTCCTGATTACCCTGGTTCCCGAGTTGTGTTTGTTGGTTGCCTGATTACATGGTCCTTGAGTTGGTTCGGTTGGTTGCCTGATTACTCTGGTTCCCGAGTTGGTTCTGTTGGTAGCCTGATTACCCTGGTTCCCAAGTTGTGTTGGTTGGTTGCCTGATTACCTGGTCCCTGAGTTGGTTCGGTTGGTTGCCTGATTACCCTGGTTCCCGAGTTGGTTCTGTTGGTTGCCTGATTACCCTGGTTCCCGAGTTGTGTTGGTTGGTTGCCTGATTACCCTGGTTCCCGAGTTGTGTTGGTTGGTTGCCTGATTACCTGGTCCCTGAGTTGGTTCGGTTGGTTGCCCGATTACCCTGGTCCATGAGTTGGTTATGTTGGTTGCCCTGTGACCCTGGTCCCTATCTATGCGAGCTTGTTTTTGACAAGCAATTGTGCCCCTTCCTGATGTGCCTTTCGAAGCTGGTGCCTTTTTGTATCCGAGGGTGTGGGTTTGGAGCAGCTCATGCCCTCAACGACCATGGATGTCTGTGTTTTTGGGATCCAGATGCCTCCTGACCAATGAAGCACGCACACAGCCCATCTGATGGCATAATGTGTCGGACAAAATTAGGCTTTTATCGTCGTATGTGGTATTAATGTTCGTTCGCATCGTTCGGGCATTCAGGGGTTCGTGTCGGCATTTGCTTCCTGCATGGCTTCTATGCTTTTGTGGGTCGCAAACTGTTGTGCGATCTTCGGGAATGTATACCGTAAAGGTGCATGAGTGGCATTTGGTTTGTTACTGGTGGTTGGCTCTTGCTTGTGCAACAACTTCCACCTGACATACCTTTTCATTTGTCTGTTAAGGCTTATATTGCCAATACAGATTGTGGGTTTCCTGTGTTGCCTACCTATCACGTGGTACTTTTGTTGGCTGGTGTAAGTTCTTTCGTCTTGTCTTGTGCTTTTCTATGAGATCGGATGAACCATAAAGGCAACTCCTTGAACCACTTGATGTGTTGTAATTTACACATCATTTTCGTATTTAATTCATAGGATTTTATTTTATTTTATTAGATTTTTATTTAGTTTTATTAGATTTTAATGAATTTTTACTTATTTTTTATTTTTAATGTCATTTTATAGGTTTCGTGAAATAAACATTCGTAGTTGCGAAGAAACTGAAGCCGGAATAAATTTGATGAAGTTGGAAGATAAAAATATGATTTTTAGAAGTTCCGGGATTAAAAAAAATGGCATTTCAAGAAGTTTCGGAGCTTAAAAATGCATTTCAGCAAGTCCAGGGGGTGTTTTTGCAATTCTGCCAAAGCTCTAGCACAGGGGACACGTGGCAGCATTAGGGAGCGCCACGTCAGCCCTAGAAAAGCCTTTTGACCCGCGAGATCCGGCTGGATCCTGCTTTGACCCGCGTGAAACCCACATGATCACACATGTTGATCCGCCCGCGACCCGGATGGGGTATCCACGACCCGCGTCCCACTTCAGCTTTGACCGGCCTTGGAGCTCAGTTGACCGCGCCTTTCTGGAGTTGACCGCGCCCTTGTGGGCTGTTGACCAGCATTTGGGCCACCATTTAAGCCCATGAAATTTAATTTTTCGGCCCAGAACGCGTATTAGGATAAAATTCAGCAATTTAAACGACTTTTGAACCCTAATTCGAAAACTAATCACCCAAGGACGGCTGGAAACGTTAGAGAAACATACTTTTGAAGATTTTTGAGCTTTGGGATCAATTCGGACGCTCGGGGGAGGCTCAGATCGCGTATATAAGTGCTCGGATTGCGTTTTCGGGTTCGTTTATGCATCGTGGTTTTCCGTTTCAGTTTGTTCTTGAATTTTCTCTCATGTTTGGATCTGATTTAATGTTTATGAATGTTTGGATGATGATTTTAGGCTAAATCTTTAATTCTACCTAGATTACGGATGATTATTGGATGTTTTTTCGGGTTTGTTTGATTGAATGAATTATTGCTTTTGATTTAAATCTGATTGTGAATGATTGTGAATGTTATTCAACTATTGTGAATGATCTGATTATATGTTTAAACTATTTTGTGAAAAAAAGGTTTGATTCGGTTTCGATAAAAACTCGATTTTACATGATTTTAGGCTAAAAACTCGTTTTTAATCCTAATTGTGATTTGACTAATCCTAGTAAATCATAAGAATTTCATGTAATCAGGTTGTAATCAGTGGGATAACCAACTTTAAAGACTAATCAAGTAATAAAGGTGTTGAGATATCGTGGTTTAATCGGGTTTTCGGGTAATTTGCATGATCATTGGATTATTCGTTAATTGTTTATGCCATGTATTTCAAATTCATACTTAATCTAGATTAGATTGATTGTGGTTTTTGAGATTGATCTAATTAGTCAACCATAGAAGTCTTAAGCATTGTTAGTTTGGAGAGACCGACTCGGTAATCCATCGTTACATTCCGGTAAGCTTTACACGACTAGTAGGATCTTTTTAAGTGTTGGATTGTCTGAACAGGAGATCTAGCATTCCTTAAGTTTCTGACTTGGTTGTATCTTTAGATCCGGTGTCATTCAAGTAAGCATTCTCGATAACTGTTAGATTCCTTTAAGATTCCTAATCTAGGTAGAATCTATTTCGTATTCGGTTTTCTAGTTCTTGAGGTGTTGAGTTAATTTAGTTCGTTTTCGTTAATTCTTTATTGTTTAAAAATCATTTTCTTAAAACAAATTTCGTTTTCTAAATTTAGTAAGTTTGTATTTCGTTAGGTTTACAGTTAGGGTTTATTAGACGATTCCGTGTCCTTAGGTTCGATATCCGGACTTTCCTTATCTATACTTCATACGCCAGGTACACTTGCCTGTAGTGTGTAGTTCGGTTTAGGTTATTTCGATTTATTACTCGATAGTGTTGAACCATCATTTTCTATATATATAAACCGACACATCACCACTCATCTAATTCGAAAACTAATCACCCAAGGACGGCTGGAAACGTTAGAGAAACATACTTTTGAAGATTTTTGAGCTTTGGGATCAATTCGGACGCTCGGGGGAGGCTCAGATCGCGTATATAAGTGCTCGGATTGCGTTTTCGGGTTCGTTTATGCATCGTGGTTTTCCGTTTCAGTTTGTTCTTGAATTTTCTCTCATGTTTGGATCTGATTTAATGTTTATGAATGTTTGGATGATGATTTTAGGCTAAATCTTCAATTCTACCTAGATTACGGATGATTATTGGATGTTTTTTCGGTTTTTCGGGTTTGTTTGATTGAATGAATTATTGCTTTTGATTTAAATCTGATTGTGAATGATTGTGAATGTTATTCAACTATTGTGAATGATCTGATTATATGTTTAAACTATTTTGTGAAAAAAAGGTTTGATTCGGTTTCGATAAAAACTCGATTTTACATGATTTTAGGCTAAAAACTCGTTTTTAATCCTAATTGTGATTTGACTAATCCTAGTAAATCATAAGAATTTCATGTAATCAGGTTGTAATCAGTGGGATAACCAACTTTAAAGACTAATCAAGTAATAAAGGTGTTGAGATATCGTGGTTTAATCGGGTTTTCGGGTAATTTGCATGATCATTGGATTATTCGTTAATTGTTTATGCCATGTATTTCAAATTCATACTTAATCTAGATTAGATTGATTGTGGTTGTTGAGATTGATCTAATTAGTCAACCATAGAAGTCTTAAGCATTGTTAGTTTGGAGAGACCGACTCGGTAATCCATCGTTACATTCCGGTAAGCTTTACACGACTAGTAGGATCTTTTTAAGTGTTGGATTGTCTGAACAGGAGATCTAGCATTCCTTAAGTTTCTGACTTGGTTGTATCTTTAGATCCGGTGTCATTCAAGTAAGCATTCTCGATAACTGTTAGATTCCTTTAAGATTCCTAATCTAGGTAGAATCTCTTTCGTATTCAGTTTTCTAGTTCTTGAGGTGTTGAGTTAATTTAGTTCGTTTTCGTTAATTCTTTATTGTTTAAAAATCATTTTCTTAAAACAAATTTCGTTTTCTAAATTTAGTAAGTTCGTATTTCGTTAGGTTTACAGTTAGGGTTTATTAGACGATTCCGTGTCCTTAGGTTCGATATCCGGACTTTCCTTATCTATACTTCATACGCCGGTACACTTGCCTGTAGTGTGTAGTTCGGTTTAGGTTATTTCGATTTATTACTCGATAGTGTTGAACCATCATTTTCTATATATATATAAACCGACACATCAAGTTTTTGGCGCCGTTGCCGGGGACACGGTAATCCTTAGATTTACCTTAGCTTTAGACTTAGCTTTCTTTTTTTAGTTTCGTAGTTTCGTGGTAAGTTTCTAGTCGTAGGTACTTTCCATTTTTAGTAAGTGTCTGTTTTTAGCAGTTTTGAGTCTTTTCAGGACTTGCCATTTTTAGCAGCTGCTATTTTTGGCAGGTTTCTATTTTTAGTAAGTTTTCGTTTATAGGATTCCTTTTAGACTTCCTTTTAGTTCGTAGGTTCGTCTTTTGAGTCTTACTTCTGCCTGGTAATTGTTTCGTCTTTAGGTTAGTAATTTATTAGTCAGTTAGTATTAATTAGGTTAACTTTAGTAAGTAATCATTTTTCTTTTCTTTTTCTCTTCTTATTTTGTTACAGTGCATGCACCGCAGTAGACGGCCGGAGTCACCTGAGTACACTGCTTTTGCTGAGCCAGAGAGAGAGTTTCACTCGAGGTTACGATCTCACCTTCTTTTACACTGCACACGCAACACTGCTATAGGAGAGATGGCTGCACCTGCTAGGAGGACCGTTGCTGATTTTGCCAAGCCGACTGCTGCTGGCAATCGTTCTTCCATCACTCGACCAGTTGTCGCCGAGGACAACTGGTACATCCCGACTCAAATCATCAATCTGATCATTCACTCATCTAAATTTCATGGACTACCCGAGGAGGACCCGAATGCCCATGTTGGGCAATTCCTTCGTATTTGTGACACCTTCAAAATCAAGGGTGTCTCTGATGATGCTGTCTTTCTACGTCTCTTCCCATTCTCACTTGAGGACAAAGCCATCACTTGGCTTGAGTCCCTTCCTACTGGATCAATCACTACATGGGACGAGATGCAGGAGATGTTCTTGACTAAATACTTCCCTCCTGCAAAGACTGCTCGCTTGAGGAGTCTTATTCATTCTTTTCAGCAGGAGGAGGGTGAGAGCTTCTTCACCACTTGGGAGAGGTTCAAAGAGCTCCTGAATAAGTGCCCGCATCATGGATTGGAAAATTGGGCTTTAGTCGAGAAATTCTACAATGGAGTCACCTTTGCCACCAGACACACACTCGATTCTACTGCTGGGGGTAACTTGCTTACCAATCTAACCCCTGACGAGTGTCTGCAATTATTTGAGAACATGGCCATGAGCAGCTATCAGTATCCCACCCGAGGGAAGGCCACTGTTCAGAAATCTGGAGTCTTGCCTGTAGACTCTAACACTGCATTGGTAGCACAGGTGGAGGCACTCACCAAGATGGTGAAGGATTTGCAGGCGAAGGGAAATGCTAAGTGTGAGATCTGTAGAGGAGGCCACGATACTCGACAATGCCCTATGTTGGCCAATGATTCTCACGAGCAGGTAATTATGCTGGTAATTTTAACCGGGGTCCGGGAAATGCCTATGGCAATTCCTATAACTCGGGAGGAAGAAACCAGCCTAATTTTACATGGAAGAATGGGAACCCATCTGGGTTCAATCAGCATCCACATGAGCAGAGTGGTGTTACTGATGAGAGGATGGCTAGATTGGAGGAGTTAATGGTCCAACAGACACAAATGCTGACACAGGTTATTGCTGCCAATCAGACTGTTACTGCTAGACATGACGAGCTAATTAAGACCCAAGGTGCAGCCATATTGAGTTTGGACAAGAAGATAGGAGAGTTGGCTGATCAACTTAAAGAGAGGAAGCCATGTGACTCGTCAAGCAACACAGAGAAAAACCCGAAAGGTTTTGTGAATGCAGTCACTACTAGATGTGGCAAGTTTATGGGTGAAGAGGAGTTGTTTGCTGAGCCGGTTCAGGAGGAGGAACTGGTGGATGAGGAGATTGAGGTAGAGGTTTCAGGCAAGGTGCACCCTACTAGGCTAAGCCCAGCAAGTACCGCACAGCTTGTGCAACCTCTAGTGGAGAAGGAGAAGCAGAAGGAAGTAGAAATTGATCTCTCCAGGGTGCCATACCCAGCTAGAATCCTTCAGCAAAAGTATGAGAAGGAGTATGGGAAGTTTCTTGAGTTGTTCAGGCAGCTTAAGGTGAACCTTCCATTTTCTGATGTGTTACAGCATATGCCCAAATATGCAAAGTTTCTAAAAGATCTCCTAATGAAGAAGATTAATTGGGAGGAGATCTCAGCTGTAACACTGAGTGAGAGATGTTTTGCAGGATCGCCGAAAGAGCTACCGCAGAAGATGAGTGATCCGGGTAGTTTTACTATCCCGTGTGATTTGGGTGGCTCATCTGTCAGCTATGCATTGGCAGATCTAGGTGCAAGCATTAATCTGATGCCATATTCGATTTTTGCTAAGCTTAACCTAGGAGAGCCAGTGCCGACACGCATGACCATACAGCTGGCCGATAGATCAGTGAAGTATCCTCGGGGAATAGTGCAGAATGTGTTAGTGAAGATCGATAGATTCTTGTTTCCCGTGGACTTCGTGATCTTGGACATGGAGGAGGATGAAAGGGTACCACTAATCTTAGGTCGTCCGTTTTTAGCCACTGCGAGAGCATTGATAGACGTGGGCGATGGTAGGTTGACCTTACAAGTTGAGAACGAGTCGGTGACCTTTGAGAATGGTAAGAGGGAGACGACAGAGCAGAAAGGCACCTTGTGCCTTGTTGATACACATATGCCTCTTACCAGTACCTATGTTAGTGAGGAGGAGCACTTGGTTGCACGAAATGTTGATATTGAGTACCAGGTGCTAGTGAGAGATAAACCACCCGACATAGGGGTGGTTTACAGTGGATTTGCTTATAGAGCAAAGTCCAAGTGTGGGGATCCCGCAGCTTCACACGGATCCCCACAGCTGAGAGCTTTCATGTTGAGGGACTTTGGCTCTGATAGGAATCCTGAGTTTGAGGACTTAGGCGGTGGCTACGTATACGAGCACCGTCGCCCCGGATGTTTACTGAGTATGAGGGCAGGACTGTTTGCTTTGACCCCCCATAGATATGGGTGTGGGTCCGAGTCTGGCTGAAGACTCGTTAATAAAACAAGCGCTATTGGGAGGCAACCCACATTTATGTACATTTTCATTTTTTATTATTATTTTGCATTTTTAGTTGTTTATTTTATGTTTTGTTTGTGTGCTAACCTGATTGTCGAGCCATGCAGTCACGCATGAGCATTTGTTACAGGATCCCAGGTACTTTCATAGTTGTTTCATTTTACTTGGATCTCAGCAGGTCACTATGGAGCTTACGCGTTTGCACGGATTGCTCATCAGGGAAGTATCTCTTTTTCTTTCTTGTTACTATCGTTTATTAGTTTGTTTTTATTTTAATTTTAGTTTTTCCCTGTTTTTAGACACATTAGGGACAATGTGTGTTTCAAGTGTGGGGATGGGGAAATTCCTTTCTTTTTATTTCTTTATTTTGAGTCTAGTTAGCTTGAGTGTTTGTAAGTCCTGGTTACCCTTTTGCTAATGCTTAACAAGTCTAGTTCATTGTAATTCGTTAACAAAAGGCAGGTCGGCATGGGTTATTGAGTTTGTTATACAATTAGTCTTTAAGTTGCGTGATAAAGTTTTCCCAATTGGACTTGTTTTCAAAACTTATGGGTTGGGATTCTTATGATAGTGAAACTTGTTTGATAGTTGAAAACTGTTTATGTTCATATCGTTAACCCTAGTACACACGTTTCCTGTGAGATTTTGAGCCTTAACAGTCTATATTTATTCACTGATTCGTTTGTGTGTGATTTGACCTACCTGTTGCATTGCTTTAGAACTTGTGCTTGTATACAAATTGAGACTTTGATTGAGATCTGACACAGAGATGATTAAGGCATTAGGTTCACCCATATTTTAGCCTTTCCTATTTCTTTTGTTTGAAACCCTTAAATATACCAATTAGACACCCTGTTGAGCCTAAACCCTTTTCATTTGATCACCCAGTTTAATTTCAAGACATCCGGTTAGTTAGACAGTTACGTGTTTATGTTGATTAATTCTAGAAAAAAAAAAGAAACAAAAGAAGCAAAAGAAAAAGAAAAAAAAAAGAAAAAAAAAAGAGAAAAGAAAAATGTGTGAATAAAAGGTCAAAAAGACCTAGTGTTGGTAGCTTGCTGCGTTTAAATGCTTGTTTGTGAATAAAGTCAACGACCGGATTTCTCTTTTTGTTTTAGCCACCTTAAAACCCTACATGACCTACCCTTAGCCTAAGCTACCCTTTTAAAGTCCTTTTGATCTGTTTTAAATCTTGATATTATGTGGAGATTTGATTATAGCACAAGCTTATGTTAGCATTGTTGCAGTGTTAGGTTATGAGAGTTCACTTAATAAACATGCATATATTTAACCGAGTGTTGAGTGAAAAATTGTGAGGGTGTGAACGTAACTGGTTGAATTCTTGAAAAACAAGTGAATCTTGATTGGGAAATCCCATTTTTGCGAAAAATTGTTTCATTCATGTCCGGTTGGGTTGTAAATCTATTGACCGTTGTAAGTCTTGTGATTAAGTGTGTAATTAATTCATAAACCCATGTTCGGTTTTGCTTGATATGAAGCGTTTGTGAATTAGATTTCGTTTTGTGTTGTTTAAGGTTTGCTTAGGGACAAGCAAAGTTCAAGTGTGGGGATTTTTGATGTGTTGTAATTTACACATCATTTTCGTATTTAATTCATAGGATTTTATTTTATTTTATTAGATTTTTATTTAGTTTTATTAGATTTTAATGAATTTTTACTTATTTTTTATTTTTAATGTCATTTTATAGGTTTCGTGAAATAAACGTTCGTAGTTGCGAAGAAACTGAAGCCGGAATAAATTTGATGAAGTTGGAAGATAAAAATATGATTTTTAGAAGTTCCGGGATTAAAAAATGGCATTTCAAGAAGTTTCGGAGCTTAAAAATGCATTTCAGCAAGTCCAGGGGGTGTTTTTGCAATTCTGCCAAAGCTCTAGCACAGGGGACACGTGGCAGCATTAGGGAGCGCCACGTCAGCCCTAGAAAAGCCTTTTGACCCGCGAGATCCGGCTGGATCCTGCTTTGACCCGCGTGAAACCCACATGATCACACATGTTGATCCGCCCGCGACCCGGATGGGGTATCCACGACCCGCGTCCCACTTCAGCTTTGACCGGCCTTGGAGTCAGTTGACCGCGCCTTTCTGGAGTTGACCGCGCCCTTGTGGGCTGTTGACCAGCATTTGGGCCACCATTTAAGCCCATGAAATTTAATTTTTCGGCCCAGAACGCGTATTAGGATAAAATTCAGCAATTTAAACGACTTTTGAACCCTAATTCGAAAACTAATCACCCAAGGACGGCTGGAAACGTTAGAGAAACATACTTTTGAAGATTTTTGAGCTTTGGGATCAATTCGGACGCTCGGGGGAGGCTCAGATCGCGTATATAAGTGCTCGGATTGCGTTTTCGGGTTCGTTTATGCATCGTGGTTTTCCGTTTCAGTTTGTTCTTGAATTTTCTCTCATGTTTGGATCTGATTTAATGTTTATGAATGTTTGGATGATGATTTTAGGCTAAATCTTTAATTCTACCTAGATTACGGATGATTATTGGATGTTTTTTCGGTTTTTCGGGTTTGTTTGATTGAATGAATTATTGCTTTTGATTTAAATCTGATTGTGAATGATTGTGAATGTTATTCAACTATTGTGAATGATCTGATTATATGTTTAAACTATTTTGTGAAAAAAAGGTTTGATTCGGTTTCGATAAAAACTCGATTTTACATGATTTTAGGCTAAAAACTCGTTTTTAATCCTAATTGTGATTTGACTAATCCTAGTAAATCATAAGAATTTCATGTAATCAGTTGTAATCAGTGGGATAACCAACTTTAAAGACTAATCAAGTAATAAAGGTGTTGAGATATCGTGGTTTAATCGGGTTTTCGGGTAATTTGCATGATCATTGGATTATTCGTTAATTGTTTATGCCATGTATTTCAAATTCATACTTAATCTAGATTAGATTGATTGTGGTTTTTGAGATTGATCTAATTAGTCAACCATAGAAGTCTTAAGCATTGTTAGTTTGGAGAGACCGACTCGGTAATCCATCGTTACATTCCGGTAAGCTTTACACGACTAGTAGGATCTTTTTAAGTGTTGGATTGTCTGAACAGGAGATCTAGCATTCCTTAAGTTTCTGACTTGGTTGTATCTTTAGATCCGGTGTCATTCAAGTAAGCATTCTCGATAACTGTTAGATTCCTTTAAGATTCCTAATCTAGGTAGAATCTCTTTCGTATTCGGTTTTCTAGTTCTTGAGGTGTTGAGTTAATTTAGTTCGTTTTCGTTAATTCTTTATTGTTTTAAAAATCATTTTCTTAAAACAAATTTCGTTTTCTAAATTTAGTAAGTTCGTATTTCGTTAGGTTTACAGTTAGGGTTTATTAGACGATTCCGTGTCCTTAGGTTCGATATCCGGACTTTCCTTATCTATACTTCATACGCAAGGTACACTTGCCTGTAGTGTGTAGTTCGGTTTAGGTTATTTCGATTTATTACTCGATAGTGTTGAACCATCATTTTCTATATATATAAACCGACACATCACCACTCATCTAATTCGAAAAACTAATCACCCAAGGACGGCTGGAAACGTTAGAGAAACATACTTTTGAAGATTTTGAGCTTTGGGATCAATTCGGACGCTCGGGGGAGGCTCAGATCGCGTATATAAGTGCTCGGATTGCGTTTTTCGGGTTCGTTTATGCATCGTGGTTTTCCGTTTCAGTTTGTTCTTGAATTTTCTCTCATGTTTGGATCTGATTTAATGTTTATGAATGTTTGGATGATGATTTTAGGCTAAATCTTTAATTCTACCTAGATTACGGATGATTATTGGATGTTTTTTCGGTTTTTCGGGTTTGTTTGATTGAATGAATTATTGCTTTTGATTTAAATCTGATTGTGAATGATTGTGAATGTTATTCAACTATTGTGAATGATCTGATTATATGTTTAAACTATTTTGTGAAAAAAAAGGTTTGATTCGGTTTCGATAAAACTCGATTTTACATGATTTTAGGCTAAAAACTCGTTTTTAATCCTAATTGTGATTTGACTAATCCTAGTAAATCATAAGAATTTCATGTAATCAGGTTGTAATCAGTGGGATAACCAACTTTAAAGACTAATCAAGTAATAAAGG
>CM018691.1:119238536-119243647 GCA_009363875.1 Mikania micrantha | reverse complement strand
AGGTGTAGTATAAGTGGGAGCCTCGGGCGAAAGTGTAATACCCACTACTTTTAACGTTATTTTACTTATTCCGTGAATCGAAAGCAGGGCCACGCCCCCTTTTTTGACCCAAGGCCCGCCTCTGTGGGTCGATCCGGGCGGAAGACATTGTCAGGTGGGGAGTTTGGCTGGGGCGGCACATCTGTTAAACCATAACGCAGGTGTCCTAAGATGAGCTCAACGAGAACAGAAATCTCGTGTAGAACAGAAGGGTAAAAGCTCGTTTGATTCTGATTTCCAGTACCAATACGAACCGTGAAAGCGTGGCCTAACGATCCTTTAGACCTTCGGAATTTGAAACTAGAGGTGTCAGAAAAAGTTACCACAGGGATACTGGCTTGTGGTAGCCTGCGTTCATAGCGACGTTGCTTTTTGATTCTTCGATGTCGGCTCTTCCTATCATTGTGAAGCAGAATTCACCAAGTGTTGGATTGTTCACCCCACCAATAGGGAACGTGAGCTGGGTTTAGACCGTCGTGAGACAGGTTAGTTTTACCCTACTGATGACAGTGTCGCAATAGTAATTCAACCTAGTACGAAAGGAACCGTTGATTCGCACAATTGGTCATCGAGCTTGGTTGAAAAGCCAGTGGCGCGAAGCTAACCGTGCGCTGGATTATGATGAACCCCTAAAGTCAGAATCCCGGGCTAGTAGCAACGCTGTGCCCGTCGCCTGTTTGCCGACCAGCAGTAGGGGCCTTGTCCCCCAAAGGCACGTGTCATAGGCTTAGCTTGCGCGATGGATGAGGTCGTGTGGCTGTCTTGAATTACAATTCTGATCAAGCGACGGGTAGAATCCTTTGCAGACGACTTAAATACGTGACGGGGTATTGTAAGTGGCAGAGTGGCCTTGCTGCCACGATCCACTGAGATTCAAGCCTTGTGTCGCTCAGATTCGTCCCTCCCTCTCGAATTTCCCCAACACATTTGTAAAGAGGGGACACCCTGCGTGAGGTTTTAAAAAATCTTGTACTTGTGAAAATTTCACAAGTGTTGGGAGAAAATGAGGAAGGTGAAATTTTCACAAGTGTTGGTAAAAAAATCAGAAACGATTTAATGTCACATCCTGTCCCTTTGCTTTTTTATGCAATATGCGTAATATATATAAGGGCAGTGTCTTAATGATATGCTCTGTCACTCTGCCTTTTGGTCGATACGGATAAACGAGGGTATGGGAACTGATCACTCCGCCATGTGGTCAGGCACTGTGGCAGGCTGATTCTGATGGCAGCGCGTTGGGCGGCATTGCAGGGTTTTTATCGATTTTGTTCTGTCGGGGGGGGGGGGGGGCTAAGGAAGAAGTAATGACTGATCCAGTCACTTAACTTTTGTGTAGTATGTGATATATAGGGGGGGGGATAGGTACTAGGGGCCAAAGGGCCTAGGGGACGCCCTGCCCCTTGGCCTTGCCGGCGCGTTCCCTTCCCTTCCCCAATTCTTGGGCGAGCGGCCCATGGACCCCCTCGCTTCCTTCTGCCACGGGGGTCTGGCACAACCCCGCCCCCATGCGGCAGGCTGACTCTCGTTGATAGCAACGCGTTGGGTCGGTCTGGCTTGGGCATGTTTCTTGTGATTTCGGCCTATGGGAGCCTAAGAAAAAAATAATGTCGGATCCAGTCACTTGACTTTTTTGCGAGTATGTATAATTAGGGGTACTAGTGGCTCAAAGGCATTGGGACGGAAGGCCCCATGTCCTGGCCGAGCGACACATGGGAGGCCATCGCATGGCACGCTGACACGGGGTCTTCGCACCTTGGCCCCCATTCGGTAGCCTTATTCTCGATATTGGGAGCGTGTTGGGCGGCTTCGGCACGGTTTCTTGTGATTTTGGCCTGTGGGGACCTAAGGAAGAAAGTTGTGCTGATCCAGTCTCTTAACTTTTTTGGGCAGTATGTATATATAAGGGGTTACCAGTGGCTCAAAGGCATTGGGGACGGAAGCCCCATGTCCTGCCCCGAACGCACATGGATGGGGCGATCGCGAGGCATGCTGACACGGGTCTTGCCACCTGGCTCCAATTCGGTAGCCTTTTTCTGGATATTGGGAGCGTGTTGGCGGCTTGGCATGGTTTTTATCGCTTTTGGCCTATGGGGGCCTAAGGAAGAAAGTAGCGTATGTTCCAGTCACTTTTACTTTTTGTGTGCAGAATGTATATGTAGGGGGTACTAGTAGTTGAAAGCCATGGGAGACGGGCACCCCATGGCCTGCCATGGCGGCTCGGGCGCGGCACCATTTCTGGCCAAGCGGCCTATGGGCGGCCCATCGCGTGGCACTATGACACGGGGTCTTGGGCACCCCGGCCCCCCTGCGGTGGCCTTTTTCCGGTTCCGGATGTTCGAGCTTTTTGGTCGGCTTTGGCAACGTTTTCAACATTTTGGCCTGTGGGGGGCTAAGGAGAAGCGTAGTGTCTGTTCCAGCCAGTCACTTTACTTTTTGTGCAGAATGTATATATAGGGGGTACCAGTAGTTGAAAGCCATGGGAGAGAGCGGCGGTCCCATGGACAGGCCATGCGGCCCCGGGCGCGGCACCATTTCTCGGCCAAGCGGCCTATGGGCGGCCCATCGCGTGGCACTATGAAACGGGGTCTTGGGCACCTCGGCCCCCCTGCGGTAGCCTCTTTCTGGATGTTACGAGCTTTTTGGTCGGCTTTGGCAACGTCTTCAGCGTTTTTGGTCCTGTGGGGGGCTAAGGAGAAGGGTAGTGTTGTTCCAGTCACTTTACTTTTTGTGCAGAATGTATATATAGGGGTAACCAGTAGTTGAAAGCATTGGAGACGGGCGGACCATGGCCAGGCCATGCGGCCCGGGCGCGGCACCATTTCTCGGCCAAGTGGCCTGGGCGGCCCATCGCGAGGCACGATGACATGGGGTCTTGGGCACCCCGGCCCCCTGCGGTTGCCTTTTTCCGGAAGTTGCGAGCTTGTTGGGGTTATTGGCAAGGTTTTTATCGATTTTTGGCCTTTGGGGGGCTAAGGAGAACGGTAGTGTCAGTTCCAGTCACTTTACTTTTTGTGCAGAATGTATATATAGGGGTACCAGTAGTTGAAAGCCATGGGAGCCGGGCGGCCCCATGGCCTGGCCATGCGCCCAGCGCGGCACCATTTCTAGGCCAACCGGCCAATGCGTGGCCCATCACGTGGCTCTATGACACGGGATCTTGGGCACCCCGGCCCCCCTGCGGTAGCCTTTTTCTGATGTTTCGAGCTTTTTCGTCGGCTTTTGGCAACGTTTTCAGCGATTTTTGCCTGTGGGGGGCTAACGAGATGGGTAGTGTCTGTTCCGGTCACTATACTTTTTGTGCAGAATGTACATATAGGGGGTACCAGTAGTTGAAAGCCATGGGTGACAGGCGGCAACATGGCCACGCCATGCGGCCCGGCCGCGGCACATTTCTAGGCCAAGCGGCCTATGGGCGGCCCATCGCGAGGCACATGACACGGGGTCTTGGGCACCCCGCCCCCCTGCGGTTGCCTTTTTCCGGAAGTTGCGAGCTTGTTGGGCGTTATTGGCAAGGTTTTTATCGATTTGGCCTGTGGGGGGGGCTAAGGAGAAGTAAGTGTCTGTTCCAGTCACTTTCAGTCTTTACTTTTTTTTAAGAATGTATATATAGGGGGTACGAGTAGTTGAAAGCCATGGAAACCGGGGGGCCCCATGGCCTGGCCATGCGGCCCGGGCGTGGCCTCATTTCTAGGCCAAGCGGCCTATGGGCGGCCCATCGTGAGGCACGATGACACGGGGTCTTGGGCACCCTGGCCCCAATGCGGTTCCCTTTTTCAGGAAGTTTCGATCTTGTTGGGCGTTATTGGCAAGGTTTTTATCGATTTTGGCCTGTGGGGGTTAAGGAGAAAAGTAGTGTCTGTGCCAGTCACTTTACTTTTTGTGCAGAATGTATATATAGGGGGTACCAGTAGTTGAAAGCCATTGGAGCCGGCGGCCCCATGGCCTGGCCATGCGGCCCGAGGTCGGCCCCATTTCTAGGCCAAGTGGCCTATGGGTGGCCCATCATGAGGCACGTTGAGACGGGGTCTTGGGCACCCCGGCCCCCCTGTGGTAGCCTCTTTCTGGATGTTTCGACCTTTTTGGTCCGCTTTGGCAACGTCTTCAGCGATTTTGGCCTGTGGGGGGCTAAGGAGAAGGGTAGTGTCTATTCCAGTCACTTTACTTTTTGTGCAGAATGTATATATAGTGGGGTACCAGTAGTTGAAAGCCATGGGAGCCGGGCGGCCGCATGGCCTGGCCATGCGGCCGGGCGCGGCCCCATTTCTAGGCCAAGCGGCCTATGGGCGGCCCATCATGAGGCACGATGACACGGGGTCTTCGGCACCCCGGCCCCCCTGCGGTTGCCTTTTTCCGGAAGTTGCGAGCTTGTTGGGCGTTATTGGCAAGGTTTTTATCGATTTTGGCCTGTGTGGGGCTAAGGAGAAGGGTAGTGTCTGTTCCAGTCACATTACTTTTTGTGCAGAATGTATATATAGGGGGTAACCATTAGTTGAAAGCCGTGGAAGCCGGGCACCCCCATGGCCTGGCCATGCGGCCGGGCGCGGCCCCCATTTCTAGGTCAAGCGGCCTATGGACGGCCCATCATGTGGCACTATGACACGGGGTCTGCGCGCCCCGGCCCCCCTGCGGTTGCATTTTTCAGGAAGTTGCTAGCTTGTTGGGCGGCATTGGCAAGGTTTTTATCGATTTTGGCCTGTGGGGGGCTAAGGAGAAGGGTAGTGTCTGTTCCAGTCACTTTACTTTTTGTGAAGAATGTATATATAGGCGGGTACCAGTAGTTGAAAGCTATGTGAGCCCGACGGCCCCATGGCCTGGCCATGCCGCCCGGGCGCGGCCTCATTTCTAGGCCAAGCGGCCTATGGGCGGCCCATCGCGAGGCACCCCGGCCCCCCTAAGGTTCCCTTTTTCAGGAAGGTTCGAGCTTATTGGGCGTTATTGGCTAGGTTTTTATCGATTTTGGCCTGTGGGGCGCTAAGGAGAAAAGTAGTGTCTATTCCAGTCACTTTACTTTCTTTGCAGAATGTATATATGGGGGGTACCAGTAGTTGAAAGCCATGGAAGCCGGGCGGCCC